>ML790369.1:76999-89533 GCA_009831015.1 Picea engelmannii | reverse complement strand
TTTGAGTAGAACTGACCTTGTTTGCTACTAAACATGCAGCCCACAGATTTTTTTCCATGTTTGGTGCCATACTGGTGTTTTAATACCTTGATTTACCTTATCAACTCTACATCATGGTGTGAATGTTTAGTAAATAATTTTGGCTTGTTTGCACTGAAAACCAGTCAGTGGGGATTTTAGACATCATGGCATACCTAGACAGTTGGAGATATAAGCAACCTGTGACATCATATGGTATCTATTTTAAGGAGTTGTTTAGCAAAGTTGACTGACCGTATAAAATTTGAAAATGTGCTGAGCAGGGAAAACCAATTTAACTTTATTGCTCCCAAATTTTGTGTGTACAAAAGGGACGTGTTCTCTTGGTGTATGGGGATGTGTCCTTCGTACATTTTTTCCATCTTGGATACGGGAGATAGGGTGGGGATGTCACCTGTTGGCCCCAATTGGAGGGGGATGGCTTGGGTATGTCTCCAAGCTGTCCCTGTGACAGGGGGTCATCCCCTCAAATTGTGATGCTCCAAACCAATCAGGGGATGTCCAGCTGTTCCTTGCAGTGCTCACCCATTAAAAAAAAGTCATAAAACTGTTAGTCTTTCTTGAGTCTTAAGGTTTTGTCCGAAAGATTTGCAAATCAGTGATGATGCTCTTGCTCCTCATTTTTTGTATCATGTATCCAAGTCATCGTGTTCGGCTACTTTCCTCCATGAAGTTCGAAATTCGTTGAATTTCAAGAGATGGTGAACTAATTCATTCAAATTCATCATTTATATTTGGCTGAATCTCATTTCCATTAATATGATACTTAAATTCACCTGTAATTTCATTATTTTCAAGACGAATTTTCTGAAATTCATTTAATTGTCAGAATTGAAGGAATGTGTTGTTCAAATTTATGGTTTATCTTATTAAAGGGCCGAGGTTTGAAGGTTTTCTGCAATAGTTAAATACATTCTTTGAAATCGCTGCCAAAATGGTCATAGCGTATGTCTCGCCTGAAGAGGAATCAGAATGCTGCTACCAGACAGCTAGCCTTGAATTGCCTTAAGTTATAATTTTTATTATTTATAGAGCTTATATTGACAAAATTATATAATTTAAAAATAAATTTATTATATACACACACACATTCTCTCTTTCGCTCTCATTTAATGGCAAATTTTATCAAAGGTTTTTGGCCAGCGATATTTTCACGAATTTGAACATGAACCAGGTGACTATGTCATGTATACATATACTACTATTTATGATCTCAATTTATGTCATGTTGATGTATTGATGTATCATTACATTTTCATTTGCCTACTTTGAGAAAAGCAATGATTTGCAGAGTGCATATTTCTGATATAACTAATTGTTTGATTGTATTTTTTAGTTTTAGTTTTTAATAATTTATAATATTAATTTTGAGGTGGGGGTCCCCTATACAGTTCCTGGCTGCTGTCCTCCAAAATATTAGGGGTCAATTCATGTAGAGAACATTTATGACTGTAATCATGCCATTCTTGCTATGATGCTAAATTTTGGAAAGGATGCAGATTCCTTCATATATGATTGCTGCAGAAACGAACAGAAAAGATTCACTTATGTGGTCTGGTTCACAAGTTGGCCAACAATGTGAGTACTCTGATGTGAAGCGTAAATTAATGCATACAAGTAACTTGCATGTTCAAGCTGGGTCAATTCCAAAAATCCCTCTCTATAGAACTTATTATGAAAGAGAGGTGGTGTGTGTAGTGAACACTGAATTTGTTCGAGAGAATGCTTTTGAAGTTAGAATTAGCAAAACATGCTATTCATGTTGCAAGGTTTGAATCTAGTCATAGGATGATATAGCACTGCATAAAATAAAGTATCTTCCCGAAGTTTCTAAAGGTTTCAACTTACTTGGCGGATTCCTGTGCGAGTTGCTTGTCAACAAAATTCTTACAATGTTCCAGGAGGATGTGTTCCCCCAGTGTGGGGGGCACTCCCCCCATGTTTCCCACGCTTGGGAGTGTGGGGGTGCCCGGGGAAACGTTTCCCCTTGTTCCCCTTTTGGGGAAACATTTTCCTAGTGTGGGGACTTGTTTGCCCAAAAGGGGGGCGTTTGGGCGTCCCCCCTTAAAAAGGAGGGTGTCTAAGCCCCCCCCCTCGATTTTTTGTCCAACAACCCTTTAAGATAGAACAAAGATAGGGTTTTGAGGAGTTTGTGACCTTGGTAATTAATGGTAATATTAAATTCTTAATGTTGACATTCTCTTTTGTCTTACCTTTTCTACCTTTATCTTTCTTTTTCTATTGACATTCTCCTTTATCTTACCTTTTTTATCCGTTTACTTAAATTTTAACATTACCATTAATTGTTTCAGGATGTTTGAGAGTGGTTCCAACCTCATTGGACTTCATATGGAGAAAGTAGAATTTCATATCCCATTCAGAATTCAGTAGACTTAGCAGTTTTCAGGATTTTAGGATTATAGTCACCATTGGATTGCACAATGATGAATTGTTATTGTTGGGATTTTATCATTATTATTATTATGTTTATAATTTTAGAGATGGGACCCTTATGCTAGGGACCTCGACGTCCCCCCACCACAAGAACATAAATCCTTTCATCGCAGTCCTCCAAGCCAAAAAGACAGTCCATATGCAAAGCAAATGATCAATATCAAAGGGAGAAAGACACTATGCCCCTCTCCTCCCTTTGCTCCTCCAATGAAATTTCCCCAATCTGCCCACTGACAACACCCTTTGACATCTCGTTAGCCTCTGTATTGTGTTCTCTAAGTACATTTTGGAAGCTTATTTCATGAAACTGAGCAACAATTAATTTGATCTGATCCAAGAGTGCGCCCAAGGTAAGGTTTTGCAACGTATAAGTGCCCTTGACCCACTCAATCACAATTTCAAGTCTACAAATGCTTGCATCCTGTGACCTGTCAATATTCATATTTAGGGCCAATTTAAGCAGATATTTCAGAGCATGGAGCTCAACCCAATTATTGCTGCCTCTCCCTAGACTTAGTTTGAATTTATTTGAAGTACCAACATTCAGGACTAGGATTAACTTGGCTTGCACCATCAAAGAACCCCATGCTTTTGACTTGTCTATCACTAGCTTACCTATCTGTCTTTGTGCTTTCTGCCTAGCTTTTTGTTTGATATCCTCAGGGAATATATTTAATTTCGTGTTAAATACTTCCAGGGGAGAAGGAAAGGTCTTGGAAAAGCAGAGCAATCCCAGTGATCCACAGACCCCAAGAAACTACCAAGGGTAAAGTTCTAAGATTAGCAACAAACGACTCTTTCATTCACTTATTAAAACCCTCAACCAAAGTTTGATGTTTTCAAGATCCTGTACCCCTATTAAAGAGAATACTTGTTTCCATACTTCCTTAGAGAAGGGGCAATCCATGAGAATGTGTTTGATACTCTCCTCATCAACTTTGCATAGTACACAGAATCCTAGACCTTGCCAGGCTCTGTTTTGAAGGATATCCCAAGTAAGGATCTTATTACTCAATGCCAACCAAAAGAATAGCCTAGATTTTGGAGGTGATTTTTGTCTCCATATTGGTTTCCACCACCAAAACGTTTCCTGAACATTATTTAAACACATTGCCTTGTACCCTAGGCTTGCTATATAAATGCTAGATGGGTTTTGAGACCATACCAAATCATCTTCATCTCCTCCAAGCCTTATGGAATAGATTGACATTCTCCTTACCAAAGAATTCCATTGATTTGCCTCTTGACAAACTAATTCCAATTTTCTTGCCTTCTTCCAACCTTGGTGCCAGAATGAGCTTTGATATATTGCTATTGCATTAGTCCCAAGGAAAATTTTAAGAATCCATGCTTGTTATATTAAAGTGTAAAAACCTTGGCGAATCTTACTAATTCTTAAAATGCCAACTATAAATATTTTTGTAAAAATATTCAAATTTCTAAGGATTTATAAAGTTTTTAGCAAATTTTGGCCATTTTAAGTAAAATAATTTTATCCTATAGAAGTTGGTTGAATCAGTTTTGGAAAAAAATGGAAATTGATGAATCTTTTTTGGAAAAAAACGRAAAATTGGCCAAATGGCGAAATTTAGCCCCTAAAATTTTCCCTAGGGCATGCATCTCCAAGAGTTAGTATCCCTTTTTGTCTAAGAGTTCCAATTAATTCATCAGAAATTGGGTGCTCACCATTGCTGCCTATCCATGGATCATTGCTAAAGTTTAACCTTCATTCCATTCCCAACTTTCCATGCCAACCAATATCCAACGAGGGTAAATGCCAATACTAGAGCTTTCCACATATTTGATGCACTTGCAGTAGGTTTAATCCTTATCCTTCTCCAATCTTCAATTRATAGGGGAATTATATAYTTGGTTTTTATCATCGGCTGCCATAATCCAATATTTTTGATCAACCTCCATAGACTTTTAGATGCCAAGGCTTTTCCAAAGTGGTGAATGTTCTTCAACCYCCATCACCCCAGGGCATTAGGCTTGCTAAGCCTTTGCCACTTGATTAGAGGGATGCCTCCTTTATCTTTCTTGCTTTTCCACAGAAAGTTGAAACATTTTTCCTAATTTTTTCCAATAAACCTACTGGGTTGTATGCCAAGGAATGTAGTTTCAAACATAGTTCTCCAAAGTTAAACGTCTTTCAAGAGACGACCAACTTGTACACCAGCCTGTAATTCTTTTTTCCACCTTTTGATACAGTCATATCCAGTCCCTAAATCCATAGTCATTTCCCTTTAGCACAAATCCTAGATACTTCAGGCCTTTATTGAAGGTCTGGACTTGAAATGGGCGGACTTGAGTGATTTGTCTTTCTCGCCTCTCATTTAATTTGTTAAAAGAGATAGGTGACTTTTGTAAATTAACTTCCATATAAGATGCCATACCATACACATTGAAAACATCCATTAAATATTCAACTTCCCTTATAGAACCATCAACAAACAACAACACATCATCATCAAATAAAAAGGAGTCAGAAACATCACCCCTTTTGATACCTTTCAGTGTACTCCCTCTTTTAAGAGCTCCAATTAACCTACTTAAACATTCAACAACAACAAGAAAAAGAAATGGTGACAAAGGGAAACCTTCCCTTGATCCTTTAGAGGGTTTGGAAAACTGAGAAGCTGATCCACTAACCGGACCCGAAAAGGAGTTAAGACATCCAATCCAATTGACAAAGGATAAATTGAAACCAATGTGAATAAGAATGAGCCTCAAATACATTCAGTTAGCCCTATCAAATGCCTTGGACAAATCTAGCTTTATTACCATGGTGTAGTGGATGACGAAGGTATGGTTGCCTTTCTTAGTTTATGTGTTGGAGTTTATAGTCCTTGCTAGGGGATGGTTCGCCTTTCGGTTTAACTTCGAAGTGGATGCAGGGAGAATACTGGAAGGTAGATGGTTCTAGGGAATGTTGTAAAAGTTGGACTCCAAGTTTTGACACTAGGAGAGAGGAGGAGAATGTACAACCTGTGTGGGTCAAGCTGCCTTCTCTTCCTTTGGAACCGTGGAACGAGCGGTCTTCAAAGGTGATAGAGTAGGGGAAGTTTGTATGCACAAACGAAAGAAATTGTGGAGGCATAATTGTTGATGATTGCAGCTTCATGAGACATCCTCCATATCATACTCCTCTGGACTGAGTTGAGATGACTTGAGATGGTTTCCTGTCGTACTCTTATGGACTTAGTTGAGTTGACTTGAGATGGCTCTCCAGTTCGTACTTCTATGGATTTAGTTGAGTTGATCTGTTTGAGAGTGACGTTCCTTGTGGTTGAGCACATGTGGACTTGTCCCTAGTGGCAGAGCACTAGAGGATGTGTGTGAGACCCCTTGCTATATTGTCAAAGAGTAAGACTATTGTGAAACCTTAATTTGTATTGTGAAGGGTACAAGTCGGCCCTACCGTGTAAAGATAATTAATATTATGTGAAAGATTAATTATATTATTGAGTTGTACAAGTCGGCCCTATTGTGCCAATAGACACATCTATTTGATGAGTTAGGTTATGTATTTATTAGAGAGATGCATCCCCATTGTGGATCATATCTCATTCACTCAACGTTAACTTGGAGAGCTGAAATTTGGTGCACATCTCTACTATGCTATCTTTCTTGGTCATAGAGCACACTCTTGTGTGCGCTAGGATTTTCTGTGGAGAGGGTTCTTCTCTTGGCAATATAGTAAAGGGTTGCTGGGTTTTTCCCTTGTTTGAGAAGGGTTTTCCCAGGATAACTTCTTGTTCTTGTGCATGGTTATTCTTCTTGTGATCTTGGTTATTGCAGCTATTGTGTTGCTGCATTGTTTAGGGTTCAAGTTCATGCTAAATTGAAAAGAAACTACATGTGTTTGAGCCATCCTTAAAAATTCAACAATAATGTGGTCTGGACTTCGTAGCCAGGGTTTTCATGGTGAGAGACTTGGCGAAGGGATTACCGGACAACATGTTTATAGAAGCTGGGAAATAAAGTTACAATCAATCTCTAGAGTACATAAATATTCCTTTTAGGTGTCCCTATTGTCACTTGTATGGGCATTTAAAGTTTGTCTGTGTAAAGAAGGGAAAACCCTTAGATAGGGAGGCATAAAGTTTGGAGGGACATCTTATCCCAATAATTTGAAGGCTACTCCCCTGGTAGGAGGACAATGTGAGGGGAGTGGGGAAGCCTTGAAGGCTCAGAAGGATTGCACTTTGGTGGGCACTTTGGAGGGACATGCTACTACTAACTTGGATCCTGCTGTTGATTCCGAAGGAAGAAGGAATTCGTCTAGAATGAATAATGAAACCCTAATGGTATTTGGTAACAAGGTGGAAACAAGGAGCAGTCTGAACATTGTCACTTTGATCCTTTGGTGGAAGTGAAATAAGCCATTTATGGTAAGTCAACTTTACTTCCCCTTGAAAATCCCATCTTTGCAAAAATTGTTGAATTCAATGATGAATTGATTTGTGGGAAGGGTGGGGCGGACATGGGTGAGTCTATTAAGGCCTTGTTTCAAGTGGATTGTATCCCTTCAAACCCACCAAAGACCTTGTTATTTAACTATCCTTTCTCTTGTAGTTGAGCCTCATGGTGTGGTTTCTGAGGGAACCTTGGTCCATAGCTCTTCTGTGGATTCTAAGAGTGGTAACGCTCAGAAGAGAGCAGAGATGAGATATCACCCGAGATCCTTAAAGCTACATAAGGTAGGAGGGGGAGGAAGGATCGAGGGAGGGCTAGGATTAGATACTGGCCAAGTTTTGAGTTATGTGGCTCCTGGCAGAAAATCTTACCTATCCTTTAGCACAACAAGGAGAAAGAGAGACGTTGAAAGGACAACAAAGAACCATTCCCGGGGCCTTTAGAGCAAGGTCAACCCTCATAAGTTTAAAAATGATGATTATGTCCTTCAATATCAGATTGTTGCATGCTCCCCATAAAAAAGTGCGCCTCAGAGAGCTCAACGTGAGTCTCCAAACTTGATGTTTTGATGATTCAGGAAACAATGATGGAGAGGGAGAAGGTGAAGAAATTATTGCCTCTTGTCCTAAAAGGTTGGAATTTTGTCTCCTTTGTTGCTGCAGGTAGGTATGGGGGATTGGTGACAAGGTGGAATTAGTCCCTGTAACTTTAAAACTCTGAACTCTTAGCTTTAGGGATAAGGACAGACCTATTGTCTTTGGAGTTGCGAAGGTGTTGCACCTCAGATTCACTTTAGTGTACCCTGTTACTGCTCAAACTAGGAACGTTTATAGGGATGCTTTTGGGGATAAGCACAACACGGGAAATGCACCACTACCACCTTAGCACAATCTCCCCTTCACTTTAGGCCAGATCCTTGAAGCCACAGGGGTATCCCAATCCTTGAAACAGACCTGTGTGGCTTACTTCAAACAACAGGCCTCAATATACATTAGATAGACCAGTGCCAAAGTAGCCAAATGCCTTGAGAATATTCAACCAATAGTTAGGGAAATAAGTACTAGAGTATAAAGAGGGTTAGGAGCTAATTATATGAGTGCCGAGATCTGAAATAAATATGCTACAACAAAAATATAAATCAGCACAAAGAAATCACTCTCTAGATGAAGAGAAAATGTACCTTCAACCATTCAATGAGATCTAATTGCACAAATAGAGGGTGAATGATATACTTGAGTTATACCTTGATTGCATGCTGTAAATTGGACTAGCTTGCTGCTGTCCAACAATTCCAGATTCTGATATATGATAAAAAAACACTGAAAATGCAGATTTTGGGTGAGGGAAAGTATCCCAAGAGTGCGTAAAAGCACTTAGAATGATGAACCTTGGGTACTTTAGCTAGGGCAATGAATAAACTATGCAAAAACAGCCCAACAATGATTAAATGCAAGTACAAATGAATAATAACCATGAAATTAACTCAAACTTCCAAATAGAGGTGGTGAATCCCCCTAGGGTTTTGCCAAAAATATCCAAAATGAAATATAACAATAATTAATTGCTTAGGAGATGAATTTCACTGTTAGAATGTGTTAGATATGCCTTGTAAACAATCCACAAGTGAAATATAAGCTAGGGTAGGGTTAGAATGCCCTTTTAGGGTTAAACCCTAGCTTTAGGGTTTCACCAATTCTGATTTTTATTGCTGTAATTTAATTTCCAGAATTAGTAAACACTTTAAATCAGCCACAAAACGTTAGTTACAACCTTGAAGCACAATACCAATAGGGCCTATTTGCCTACTTAGGGTTAGAAATTAACAATGAAGCATAAACCCATGGATAAAAATGTCTAGAAAATGTAAGTAAACCGTTAGCTTTACTCTAGACAATGAAATAAATATTTTTGACGGTTTATCTTTTATATATACATTTTTTGTATTTTTGTATTTTATTTGGCAAGAAAATAAAATAATTGAATTTTTAGGGTTTTAGTGGTTGGTTATTGGAGTTAAGTTCAATGCCTTGTCTCCACTTAGCACTTATGGGGTCAAGAAGTATGCCCCTTTAAGAATTGGTTATCAACGTTTATGGATTAGAACGAGAGACCAGGGTCTCAAAGCTAGTAGTCTTTTGTCTAATCATGACAAACCATGAAACCAAGGCCCCACAAGAAGGGTTTCCCCAAGGGAATAACCTTCATCAACAAGATCAACAAAAGACTTGAAAATAGTACTTCCTTGCCAAGGAGCATAGAACTAATCAAGACAAGAGATAAGCACTTACCAAATCGGTTTAGGGAAGATGGAACTTTGGAAGAGATACAAACCCTAGATGTCCTCCCTCCAAGTAGTTGATAACTCCTCAATGGATCGATCTTGCTAGTTTATGTAGAATCTTTAGCATTCACAATAGTCTTAGAAAAAATACCAAGAAGAATAACTAAGAAAGAAAGAGCTCCAAGAATTGATGCTAAGAAACACCAAGTAAAAGATCTTCTATTAATGGCTTCAATAATGATCTCCAACAATTCACAACAATTTGGAATGAGAGGAGTGCCTTTATTTATAGATGAGGCTCACAATTCCTCATTCTTTATTCCTTAAAATTAGGCTAGGGAATCAAGAAAAAGTGACTTGTCATTTACACAACTTGGAGATTAAGTCAAATTACAATTAAAAGATGCCACATATGCATAAAACCCTCATGCGAGAGGAACATTCCATAAAGAATGGGGTCGATTTGCGATCCAAGGACAACGTTCCATCAAAAGAGTGATGTGGAGGGCTCAAAACAAGGTGGGGTAGCCTCCCAAGCAAGTAAAACTCCAACGTTCCTCTCCTCCAAGTGGAACATTCTCATGAAAGTGTGGATAATGTCCTCAAAAGGGGACGACATCCACAAAATGTGCTAAAAATTGCTCACATAATGTTCATAAATCCTTGAAATACATCTCCAAAGCATGACCATGACCATGTCCATATATAAGGTCAAGGCACCTCCATGAAGCATGGGAGCGACCCTCCAAGTCGAAAAATGGGTCATAAAACCACTAACAACAAGAATGACGTCAAAAGAATGGGTTAACCTTCAAAAAATATAAAGACATCTCCACATCATCAAATCACCTTAAGTGAGTGCCAATTCAAGGTGAAACATCACTTAAGTGATCTCCACATCATCCAAGTGTGCTCAAAATAACCACACAGTTGTCATAAAGTGCCCCAAGTGAGGTCGACCCTCTTTAGTGAGCAAAAATACTTTAAAAATTGCCAAAGGAGTGGGACGTTCTAGCATCTGACACATGGAAAGTGTAGAGGGTGTCCACGTGGATGTAAATAGCTTGTTTGTATATTGGAGTGTGACCAATGCCTCGAAATTTGTGATATGCCTTGAAATCCGTGAGACTACCTCTAGAAATGTGAAATTGGATAATCATGTGCAGAATCATCTCCAAGGGCGCATGACCAATGTGTGGTACATACATAAGAAAGAGAGGGTCCATGTGGGGTAAAATAAGGTGTGCTAAACCATGGGCGTGACAACCCTTACAAAGCTCAATCACCTTTTACATAGCAAAGAATAAGTGAATAGTTAGGGCCTCGTAAATCATGTATCCTAGTAGATCCACCTCATAATACCCACATACCTACCCATGACATAAATGCTTGATTTAGAGGGAGTTACCACTTCCAAAGTATAGTTGGCTGGAGCAATAAAACCAAGCACCCTGAGAATGGGGACTAAAAGGACATGCCATGACCGTCCACCTGAGGGGACATGGGCATCCTCTAACCAACACTTGTACGTCAAGTCATCCCATCATGGTTACATACAAAAAAAATCATCACACTTTGGGCTCATTGAAGTGGTCACATCTCGTGAAAGAATGTAGGGTACACTACAGAGGATCTGGGGTGTAACTGTTAACATTATTGCTCCTAATCATAGTCCTAATACCACCTTGTTATCTTATGTTAGTTATTGACGGTTAACGATGATTATTGTTAATTGTACTATATGCACTTACATTGTGAATACGTCAAGGTGGAAATGAGTGGCTTATGCCTTTCACCGCCATTTCTTAATCTTCTTGGTTTTCTTAATTATTTTCTTGCCCTAATTTCTATCATGTGGTATCAAAGCATGTAGATTATCTTATGGGCTTGGTGATTTATTAGAGCTGGTTATTGGGAGATTTTAAGGAAGCCTTGGCGCAAAAGGATCAGTGGCTGGATATGTGCGTTTGAGCTGTGTGATAGTGCAACGTGGTAACTTGGTAATTGTTGTTTGATCCAATCACTTCAGTAAACAAAGTTACAGTGCTCCACGCCAAAGAAGCTAACTATTCATAGAGAGCGAACTCTAGCAAGGATCCAGATCATTAACCGATGAAGGATGGACATTCACGAACTCTAGTAAGGATCCAGATCATTAACCAATGAAGGATGGACATTCGCTGCTTGAAAGATGCGACTAGTGACTAATGAAGGACGTCGACTCTGGTATGCGGTATTGAATTGAATAAGCGATCCTACACCTGGTATTTGCTAATCATTAAATATTATTAATTGTTGTGGTAATTGTTATTTGTAACTCCGTATTAAATCAAAGGACCCTTGGTATTCTTTTTGTTGTTAGAAAGGAGGACAATTTGAATTACTCTTTAAAACAAGGTTTTTTGATTTTTTATTCAAAAATGAATATATGAAATCGGAGTTGTCTAGTCCGCACTCATTAGCGACGAGCAATGTAAATAAAGTGGATCTCTGATATTTGGAGCAATAAGTTTTAGAAATAAAGAGATGTGCTCATTTTTCCATAGACAATATAGCAATATTGTCACCCAACCATAACAATATTGTCACCCAACCATATGCACAAAGGCCACTCGTGAGCACCTGAACCTTGACAGACATAATAATTTCGGTAGCAGACCAATAGCCAACCAAGGCTAGTGCACCTTTCTCCAAGGGTAGCGCACTAAGCAAGAATAACCAAAAACCAAGTAGAAAGTCCAAACCATAACCAAGAGACCAAGTCCAACCAAAAGCCAAAATCCCAGTTGCAGCAATTGCAACTGCACTCCACCAAACTTGTGCACCACTAGTATTATGCAGTTGTGAGAGTGTGAGTGTCAAATGAGCTCTAGCGCCCTCTATTTATACTGCTTTATCTCACTTGATTGGGCCGACTTCTCTTTCTGGAGGCTAATAACTCAATATTAAATATTCTCTTGAGTCGACTTGTCTTCTGGGGTTATTATCCAAAGTTTTAGGGTTTCTCTTGCTTCTCGGAATATTCCAGTCTTGTCAAGGTTACACGTGGAGGTTAATACCTCCCGCAACTACCATAATATCAACACTCCCTCCTAGCTAGGGAGGTATTAAAGGCAATGGTCTTGAGCACAAACAAAGCATTCAACTGGTAGCATCATCATAACCGCACAGTGTATCTCATGATCACGTAGATCAACTCACGAGCAACATCATCACTATCAGTATAATCTGATAGCATCAACTGCATCGTCTCTCGAAGCTATACTCCATCTGAGTAATCGGGCATGATGCTGAATAAGTCACTCACTCCACAGAGGGATACAAGGACCATTCTTCTGATC
>ML790369.1:41037-66854 GCA_009831015.1 Picea engelmannii | reverse complement strand
TATCCCAGGAGTCTGGCAAAGAACATAATAGGCTTATACACTTCTCCTCCCCAGTGATTTTAATATCCACAGACGATAACTGGCTTAAAATGGTGTTAAACGCATTTAAATGCTCAGTCACCGAACTGCCATCACTCATTCTCAGAAGATACAATTTCTTTATGAGAAACAACTTGTTTACCGGAGATTTCGACTTGTGTAAGCTTTCCAACTTGTCCCACAGTTTCTTGGACGAATCTTCATCTGAGACATTCAGTGGTATCGAATCTGCAAGACAAAGCCGAATCATACTTCTTGCTCTTCTTTCGAGTTTCTTCCATTCTTCCATCGACATGCCTATTGGCTGGGTACCTGGATAGACCGCTGTCCATTGTTCTCGATCTACAAGAAGATCTTCCATTTTAAGTTTCCAAAGCTCAAAATTCTGGCCATTGAATTTTTCTATCTTTATTCTTGAACTGCTCGCCATTCTTTATCACGATCTTTAACACAATTTATGACTTACAAATCTTACTGTACCTAGGGTTTAGTTCTCAGATTCAAGATTGGTAAATCAAGATCTGATACACTTGTCAAAGCATAACACGACTTTGATACCACTTGTCAGGAAATGAGAAAACACTTCCACACGAAACTGAGCAGAGGAGAAGAAGAATTTAATTAAGAATGTAAATGACAAAACAATCACACAGTACACAGAGATTTTACCCTGGAAACCCAAACCGGGAAAACCAACATTCCTTGAGTGTTTTGCTCTCTTGTTGTCTTATTCAAACTGAATAAAAGGTTACATGTCTAACCTTGGTCCACACCTAAGACACAATCGACATCATACACTCTTGCTTGCGACCCTGTAGCCAATCCGACTTACATCTGCATGACCAACAACCTACATCTAAAGATTTCTCTAAAGACCGACCATCCTACGATTTATGCATTAGCCTTTACGACCTTACAACACACACCTCTTTATAGGCTTTACAACAGGCAAAACCCTAAAGACTTGGTGCCAAAAAACGGTTACGGATCCATGCAGATCATTAGCTACAAATCCCGCAAATCTTAGGATTCTGTTACAGTCGACTCCAAGTCGTATTACCAATCGACTACCAGTCGACCTTCATTCAGTCTTTAGTCGGTCGCCACACGTTCACCTGTCGACCTCATGTTGGTTGACCTCTTCGACTTGCTGTCGATGCTTTTACTATGTCGAACTGCCTTCACTTCAACTTTATCTGGTCAATTCACCTAGACCTTTGACTTGCTGTCGATCTACCTCGACTTCGACCTTCAATCGATCCACCTCGACTAGACTTTCACTGCAAAGAATATAACAACCCAACAATGAGATGAAATGTGGCTTCCTACTGTAATCCAATTTTAACAATTAGACTTATCAACAGTAATATTTCTGAACAAGAACTCAAATGATTCATCGAACTGAGTTGACAGTCTGTTGAGCTATATAATATTTGGAGTTCTGATCATCTAGTCATCCGTCCTTTTATAAGTTGCTTTTCATGATTGTACTTCATATTTTTTATGCCAATGGTGTGGCCTTCAGGATTATGCTTCGTGTTTTATTTTTCTTGTCAAATGCTTGTGCTTGAAATTCATTGGTCATTTAAATAAGATAATTTTATTAATGTCCAACAAATGATCACAATAAGTAGGTCAGTGGGACTCGAAAGTAAATCCAGTGTACCCACATAGTGGGAGTGTGAAAGCAGCTCCTATTGCTACTTTATTTAGAGAACATCACGATGTTAGATAAATATGTGTTCCTGGCCTGGATAAAATGCTGAATCTGCAAGCTTTGGTTTTATGCACCACTATTGTGACCATCTTTCCTTCGATGTTGGGGTTCAGGCTTGCTATGCATGAACAAAAGACAAACAGACGAAAGGCAGATGACAATGTCCAGGAGGGAGCAGTGCCTGCATACTTGCTAGATCGTGAAGCAACTACTCGTGCTAAGGTAAATTGGATGTTATGAATAAGTATCTCTAATGAGTTTATGTCAATGGAACCTTTTCCGATTTTTATTTCATGATTGATTTGCAATATTAACTGTGTTTTGTGTACTGAATGTCTTTATTTGATTGATGCAGGTGCTGAGCAATACAATTAAGCAAAAAAGAAAGGAGAAAGCTGGTAAATGGGAGGTTCCTCTTCCCAAGGTATCTTCAATATACTGACAAATTCTATTATTATATAAAATAAGATGTTTATGAGATGTATTGAACTTAATTGTGATGTTTGAATTTCTTCTATGTGTAAAATGATAAATTATAGCTTAAAGCATCTGTTACTAGGAACCACACATTGCCCGTAATGTTAATATCAAATTAACGCTTTGGGGAAAATTATACATATAAAGCATCGTAGTTGCAATGAAATCTTCAATAACGAATGTTCCAATTCAATTGAAAATTTCAGAAACATATTTATGACTGGATTAAAGAATGATAAACATAGACCAATGATTTAAAGGAGTGAAGTCTAAATAGGTTTGGTGCTACGTAGGGTTATTAGTTGTTACTATATCTGTCACTATCACTTCAAAAATATCTTAGATTAATGCTAGACCTTTAAACATTTATTTTCGTCATATGTTTTGAACTTAATTTCTTAAACATTCTTATGTCAGCGAAAGTTTTCCAACCCTTTGAAAGATTTTCAAATCAATTTTCTGTGAGTTTATGTAGTATGGCGCCATACTAGGAACTTGTCAGAACAAATAATTTTATGCTCTTTGTGTTTTTATTCTAGACCATGTTTTGAGAAATCTGTTTGGCTGTTTCAAGAAATTTAGAAACAAATTTGGAATGATAAAGAAATGGAAACAATTCTCTCTGTCTTCCCTAAAGAAATCCCTTTCCAAAGAAATAGGATCAGTAATACCTCTATACGTTGCTTATAAACTTATTTCATCTTTTTGAGTTCAGGGGATAGGTCCAAACAAGGGAGCTGACTACATTTTTCTTACTAGTTCATAAGATTCTTCCTGGGACAGGTTTAGGTCTATAACCTGTCTGATAATCTGTACATCTTCCAAAGAGGCATTGCTTTTGGTGAAATCCTAAGAGACATTATGCCTGAGTATTCTACACAAAGTTAGGTTTTGCAATAGTTGGACATCTCATGTTAAAAGTGCATTACACCCCTCAAAATTCTTAGTCACAAATGTTAATTAATGTCCAGGAAACATGGTTTTTTAATTATCAAGAAGGCGCTCCCTGTATTTTAGCTTATACATTATTATGTTGGAAATCTTAGCTATGGCCTTGAATAAGGTCAAAGAAGAAAGATGACCGTAGGACATCAAGAGAATGGACAGGCCAAGAAGCTTTACCCATCTTTTGATTTAGTGAAAATAAAGTTTGCTTAAGGAAGGCTGAAGTATATAAGTCAAGGAATCTAAATCACATTTTGGACAGATTTCTTTGGCATCAAGAATTAATGTCAGTCTAAGTGATATTTTTCTTTATTTCAATATGTTTCCTCAGAAATTCCACAGAAGGCTAGCAGATATCCTTGCTTGAAACATCGGAGGCTTGGTAAGCCTGTTCAAAGAGTTTGTGGTGCCAATCATCTTTAGACCTTTCTAAACAAACCACTGATTGGAATCTTTTGGCACATAAGCTCCATCATAAACTGAATTTTATTCCAAGGAAAACCTCGTGAGGAAACTGTTGGGCACTTCCCTGCATTCATGGATGGTACCCAGTGCAGACCTGTTAGTGCTGATTACGGTGCCTGACCCGACACACAACAAAGGCAGTTGGCCCGAGGAATTGACCTCGAGACCTCCTGCATGAAGCTGAAAGCACTTAAAGACTCGAGCTAGTCCACTGGGCTTCATAAACTGAAACTGTGGACAAGTAAATAGCGTTCCTTTTTAGGATGAGCTACACCCATCAAATCCATTTTCCTTTCACTTCTTGTTGGAATTCAATTCTTATGGCTACAAAGCAGTTGTTAGAAGGTTTTTGTGACATGCTGCCTTTTTTTGGTAGAATTATTTTTTATATTATTTTGAGAAAAATTAACTAATTACCATTTTACATTAAAGAGGTTGGCAACTTACTGTGGTCGCAACTATGTGCCAATAGCAGGTAAAAGAATCCTCCTGAAAGCCAACTTGGCATAAATGAATAATAAGTGGGGCTATAAAGGAACACAATCCCCACTAAGATCATCTATCAACAAATCAGAAAGCCCTATTGCCTTGAGCCATGTCCAAAAGAAAACAATATCATAATGGCCTAGCAGGGCACAACAACTTCTTAAGTAGACACAACAACAATATGGAGCTTTATATCATCATTATGTGACTTGCGTTAGTGAGATGTAGGCAAGGGATCCTCTACAACCAGTGGGCCCCAACTGTGCCCCCCTTCCTCCTTTTGGACATGTGACCCCACAGATCTGGCCTAAGGTACACAAGGTATTGTATCCAACATCCCACAAAGTTTTCGGTATGCGTGTACTATTCCAGTTTTAGAAGGTGTTAGGAACATTCTGCGTGGAATTGCAGTGTAGTCCAAGGGGGGCCATTTGGTACATTATGGATGGTTGAGAAATTGGTAAGAAGGTCTTGCCAAAGGTTGAGACTAGCAAGGTGAAGTGCTATTGGTACATATTGTTTGTGATCCTTCTTTGAAAAAATATCAGAGCAGAACAGTGCTTGATATTGATACAAGAAGCTAAGAAGAGGCGTCACATAGAGGCTAGTGCATTTACAAGCAGGAGGGGACTGCAATATCCCATTTTGACCCTTTTCCTTACATATTATGATATGTAAATATTGTGTATATGTGGATATATTTGCTTGGGTGTTCAGCCATGTGAGCTTTGTACAAAGAACACCCTGTGATGCATACTTCTACATATATTGGTGGGATCCCAATGCCAAGGTCCCACTAGTGAAAATTAGTTGCTTAGGACATTTTGCTTTTCCCGAGGTTGGAACATAAAACTATGTCATCAGAATGACATAGTCACCAAAGGCAATTTACTATAAAAATATCATTTGATCATATGAATGGCTGCCATAATAAAACAAGAGGGTCTTTGACTTTACAAGTTGCAATGGGAAAAGGGAGAGAGAGATGGCTTGTGTGCTTGCATCTCTTGGTCAAACTTCTTGGTTGATTATCTAGTACCTCTGTCAGCAAGCTGCACAAGGCGCATACTAGTTATTGTAGAGGGTGAGGGCTTTCTTTTATAATAGCCCATGGGATATTGTCACTAACATCAGATATCATAACAGCTATTTTTCTGGAGAATCACATTACTAGAGAAAGTATATTATACCTTGTTCCTCAGGAGTAGGCTCTTGGTACGTGATATGGAGATCTACAGGACAAGGAAACTGGTGATTAGTTATATTTGGGAGCCCTTAATTGCTTTTTAAGTTTTAAAGGCTTCTAGTTGTGGTTGAGCCCTCATTCAGATACTCTTTTCCTTCACATTCCAAGTGCTATTCATGTCAATGGCATTCAGGCCCCTTTGGCATATGTGACATAGTGAGTGTTGCCCAAGTTTTCAATAGTCCTAGAGAGAAGAAAGGATATGGTAGGCTTGTTAGGTTGTGTCAAGAGAGTTGCATTGGGACTTTAAGCATTATTGCGAGGAAGGGATTTGGCATCATGTTCAATTTGAACTTTCTTAAGAATGGGCAAGTTGGTTAATTCCTTTTTTACCGGAAAACAGATAGCAAGGAAAAGTTTTCACTCGGGTAGTTCTAAAGGATAACGAAATTGGTAACTGGTTATCCTGTTGAGTACTGGAGTGGTTGGTTCTTCACAATAGTCTGGCAGTTAAGGATTGATTACATCAATAGTGGCTTTATTGATGGACATAGTGCAATTTTCCACAAAGCGGAAATGGTTAAGCATATTATGTAGAGCTGCAAGGTTTCCAGAGTTTTCTTGGACATGCATTTTTTTTGTATACAATGTTCATTTCATTGTCCCCTTTCATTGGAAAGAAGTTCATTTTTTGGGAATAAATGGTTGATCTGGCAGGCAGAACAGAGTGTGTGGGATGTGATGAGGCTGGCAGGTATTTCCTTATTATGGAAAAGATGGTGTTGAGAAATCTTTAATGAGGTGACTAATTCGGTACATTTGGGTAAAATGAAAGCTTTTAGATCAGAATTGGCTATGTGGATCTCAGTCAGGATGGACATTTTAAGAAAATGTAGATTCTTGAGGTTGAAGCTAAAGTGGACATGCTTGGCCAACTCCTTTTGTAGGAAGGGTGTACTTGTTTGACTGTCGCATGGCTTAATGATGTATAAATCTTGATGCAATTTTTTGTTGTTGTAAGTAATGAAATGTTTTATGCATTTTCAAAAGCAGGGGAATATCCAAGCTGGTGCTAATTCAAAGGTGGCTGTTCATCTTTTGCCTAAGAAATTATTTAAAATGAAGGGCAATAGTTGGGATTTTGGCGAATTTGTTGTTTAAAGCTTATATTTTTGAGCATGTTTGTACAGGATAAAGGTTGTTAAGTTATGACAAATTTTATGTGAGTATAAGTAGGTACTTAATGTCGAGTTTATGCACAGTCGGATGATTTTGTAGCAGGTCACTTAGTGACCCGTGGGTGGATTTGGCTGTGTTTGAAGGCAACTTTTGATTTGTATGTGTTGAAACCATATTATAATCTTTCCAGAATACTATTCATGGATTCTTCTAACCACGAGAACCCATATATTTACATGTTAATGCTGTCACTTGTAAAGGACAAATCATTACTAAGATTAAATATCCTAGTCTGTATTCAATTTAAAAATGCTAGCACAAGCTCTCTTATATGATGGATTCATAACCCTGTATTGACTACTTTTTACTGCAGGTGAGGCCCATGGCAGAAGATGAAATGTTTCGTGTCATACGGTCTGGCAAAAGAAAAAGTAAGATTTCATTTCCATTCAATCTATGGTTTAACTTGGTTCTTTTGTTTGAATATTTTTTCCCCTTAGTCAACTTCAGCTGTACTTTGATTTTCTTGATTTCTTGTTTGTTTGTCTACACACATCTTTTGAAAATTTGTACATCAATTAATTTAGCAAGCCTCGTTGTAGTAGCCATTCCCTTATGATTATTCCAATATTACCTTGTAGAACTCATCAGTTTTTGGATTTTGGTTAATGATTTGAAGATTGCATTGCTAAATTTTCCAGTTCTGCACTGTGCAAGCAGTAGCTTTGCATATTTGTTTGTTGGTGGTTCTGTAATCTCTTAGTTTTTTCTCTAGGTAACATATCCGGGGGGGGGAACCACCCGAATACTTCTCTTCATTCCAAGGATGGTACCCAGGGTAAACCCGAGATTCTTCAGGGCACAACGCCAGGTTAACAACTCATAAATATATCATGTATAGCTCATCAACAATCGGCTCATTAAGAGCAAACATGTCACGATTCACAAAGTGGGATTTTGAACCTGGATGGGGAAGATGACAACTTTTCCTCACAACCACTTGAGCTACACCCAAACAAATGAGTAATCTCTTAGTTATCAATTTAGAATGAACATTTTATATGGCTTGCATTCTATTTTTTCCTGGTTCCGGAATCACTCAGATTTTCCCCTAGTTAGTGCTATGCTGTTTTATCTAATGTTTAGAGGGATTGAACAAGTTCCATCATTATCTGTTTAGAGTAGATCATGTACGAGTTCATGGTTGATTATAGATGTCAGAGTTGGCTAGCTTACTCCCAATTTCTTAAATATTGATTCCTTTTCTTCTATGATGCATAAATTTATATTAGAATCATTAGTCAAGTACCACAACCTTTAGATACATTTCTATTGTTCTTGAAAATTTCACAGAAACCAAGTGTTACACTTTTGGCTGATATTTTAGTTTGAAAGTCTTTGGTGGTGCTCTTCTGAATGGTTGTTATATAATAAGAATGTTGATGTGGTTTGAAGTGTTTACTATGTTCTTTTGTGTTTTCCATCAGAAATGGGAGGCTTTTGGAGGTTTAATACTTTGCTTTCCCAACAGTGAGAGAAATACTATGTACATTCAGTCACCACTTCCCTTTTGTTCTGTTTGTGTTATGTCAATAGTTCATTTTTATTAGTATTCAAAGATTGGTTCTTGTGCATCCATAAACCTTGCTTTTTTTATAGTCTCTACTTCTGAGAGTGATGTATCATTATGAGGAGTTTTCTTTGACTTGGAGAACTTGCTTGAGGCCAAGAATACAAATTTAGTGTTAAAGGAGGGATTTAATGGGATAGAGACATTTCTATCTCTACATGTTATCCCAAGGAATATTTTAGCAAAGTGATGCTCTAAGTTTGTGGGTTGAAACCTTCCAACATTTTGATTTCAATAATGAAATATGTTATTCATCATCAGTATAGTTTGAGAGAGAAATGAAAAAATAATGTAAAGTGAGAACCAATGGATACACGAAACATCTGAGATACTTTGGTTGACTAAAGCAAATATACTGGTAATTAGAAATGGAGAGGTGTTCAATGTATCAAGATCAATAGAAGGAAACAATATATTGCAAGGAATATTTTAGTAAATTGATGCTCCTATTTTGTGGGTTGAAAGTTGCTAACATTTTAATGTCAACAATGAAAGAATTTATTCATCAGCTCTATAGCTTGAGAGAGAGAACCCATGGATAACTTAGATGTCTGAAATAACTTTGGGATGACTAAAGCAGAGATATTGGTACTTAGAAATGGAGAAGTGTTTAATGTATCAAGATGGATACAGGGAAACAATAAAATATGAAATTTGAAGTTGCAAGCAGCAGTGAATGGAATGGTGATAAATAATGAAGCAACATAAAGAAACATGGGGTTTGGTGGGGGGGGGGCCGGGGTGGTATGTTAGCCACTTCCTTGCAATACCAGAAGGGCACATGAGTACGGAAGAGATTAAACTAGAAGCTCACATGGAGTAATGGTTGTTATCGAGGCAGCGCTAGTTCTTAAATAGATGAAAGCAGACTCTAAAGGTATGTTAGAGATAATTCAAATTTAAAGATGTTCATTGCCTGGGAATATAAAGGAGGTTCAGTGCTTTTTTGGCATGGGTTGTACCATTTGAAATAAATTTTCCTTCAATGGAGACAACCTTATTTGTGAATAATGTTGACCAATCTTACATGAATGGGTTTGATACTATAATTTTCAGTCAAAGATGTCAACCTCAAACAATTCTTCAGTTGTTTCATAATAAACTGATTTAGAATAATATGTAAAGAAGAGTGTACAATGGTTGTTCTCGAGGAAACGTTATGTAAAGAAGAGTGCACGATGGTTGTTGTCGAGGAAACGTTATAGGAAACAGACTAAACCAGACTCTGAGAGCTATGTTATAGATAATTGAAATATAAGGATGTCCAGTTCCTGGAAATATAAAAGTGGTTCAAACTTCAATGCTTGTTTTGCCTTGGTTGAATCATTGGAAATAAGATTTCCTGCAACGTAGGCAACCTCGTTTGCGAGTAATGTGGACCTATCTTACACTAGTGGGTTTGATACTATAAATTATCAGTTAAGATGTCAACCTTTAATAACTATTCTGTATTTTCATAATAGACAAAGTTAGATTAATGGGAAGTTTGTCTGGTGAATTGAAAAAATTGGAGGTGGCAAATGTAAGGCAATTATTTTGCCAAGACTTTGTTGTTACTAGTCCACAGGTAAAAAGATTTGAATGAAGCTAATAGAACAAAATATCTTGTAGAACGAGTTAGTAAGGTGTGATTATAAAAAACAACACAATGATTGAATAAGAGAAACCCAAGGTTGCTACTGAACAAAGGGTTCTAAAGTAATTCACTTGATATAAACTGAAGCAACATGAGTTTGAGTTCAGGGGGAAATGAGAATAAATTTGGTGTTCTATGTTGAAAATTTATGAAAGAAGACCAAAATAGGCAATGATGTGAATTTCAGAACAATCATAGAATCTGTTTGAAACAATGGCTGTTAAAACTACTACACCAAGGACATTGGTTCAATAGTGTAACTTTGATAAGTTGCAGGTTTTGAAAATAATTGATAGAAGAACTTGGTCTAACTTCTAAGTGATCACTCATCAATTCTGCTTAGTTGTGTGAAAATGAGTATTTTCAAGAGCAATCCTGAGCTCACGTCATGTTGCTTAACCTTCCTCTGAACTTATTTAATCACAGAAATGGATATTTCTGAACATGCAACAATCACACATATAGCTGGAAAATGAACAATGGAAGCAATAAATGAATAACACACATGCACAATGATTTTCCCCTTCAAATCAGCTTATCATTCCAATGATCAAAGCTTACAAGGTACCTCCACAGTCTGCTGTAACTTAGCAGCTGTATGGTAAACAAAACACTACAGAACAGAAGTATAACCTGCTGAAATAGAAGTATGGATCTGCTGAAGAAAGAAGGCAGCAGCTACTGCTGTACGGATTCCCTCTTGCTGTTTGCTACAGTGGATCTGCACTTTCTCGTCTTAGGTGCACTTTCCTTCTTCTCGTGGTCTCCGCCTCTCTCAAGTGTTCTCATGTGTGTTCCAACTTCTCCCATCTTGTCCTATTTATGCTTTGAGAGAGATAACTAATCTCCTCAATCCTAGCAACTAATTTCCCAAATCTTAGCAACTAATCTCCTTAATCCTAGCAACCCTTTATCTCAACAATGAGGTGTATGGCTAAGTTAGAAGTTAGAACAAATCTAACTCACTAATATTCTAGAATATTTCATTTAGATTTCTAAGACTAGGAGAACATGGGAAATTTGACTTTCACTTTTATTTATTTAAGTGGAATTACAAAATGGTATTATTTTCCAATTTTCCTAAGTG
Source organism: Picea engelmannii (assembly GCA_009831015.1). NCBI lineage: Eukaryota > Viridiplantae > Streptophyta > Pinopsida > Pinales > Pinaceae > Picea > Picea engelmannii. The sequence continues at coordinate 56,007 of ML790369.1, read as the reverse complement.
GTCACTAAGAAGTCATCTCAAACTACTACTCACACGTTCACACCTAACCTGTGCAAGAAGCTCATGCTCGAGCTACATTTCTCAACACCCCCTCTTAGCAATGAAGGAATTCTGCACCAATCCAAGTTTGTCTCTGAATGCTTCAAACTTCCCTTTTACTAAGGGTTTGGTCATAATATTAGTTACCTGCCGATCGGWGGGAATATATTGGAGCTTCACTGCTCCCTCCTGAATTTTGTCTCGAATGAAGTGATATTTGATCTCTATGTGCTTGGACTTGTCATGAAACACTGGATTCTCAAAGAGTTTGATACAACTCTGATTATCACAATAAAATTATAAATCAACGTGGGATCCAACTCTTGATCAAATAAACTTGCAAGCARCTAGCGAAGCCAAATSGACTTACAACGCCKATACTAGCYAYCATATACTTTACCTTTGTTGAGYYAAGTGCCWCWKAAGTCTGCTTTCTGCTGAGCCAAGATATCATCGTTGATCCCAAGCTAAAGCAACACCCCAAGGTGCTCTTCCTGTTTGTTGCACTGCTTGCCCAATCCTGTATACCCCTGCAAGCCCAATCCTGTATACCCCTGCAACTTGACTTCACCATCTCCAAGATATTGCAGACCATACTTCACTGTGCCCCTCATATATCTGAGYAGATGTTTTGYTGCTACCCAATGGTCTTGCCTTGGTTTCACCATGAACTGACTCAAGGTGTTCACTGCAAAACATATATTTGGTCTGGTGTTGGCCAAATACATTAAGGAACCTATCAACTGCTTGTATAATGTGGGATCCACCATCTCTGAATCTGAAGTTGTTACCTTCTTCAGATTGGTGATCATTGGTGTGGCCATAGGTTTGCAGTCCTCCATCCGAAATCTCTTCAGGATCTCAACTGCATACTTACGTAGCCCAAGGAATATCTCCCTTGGTTTCTGCAAAACCTCCAAACCCAAGAAGTAATGCATCATGTTGATCAGATCAGTCCCAACAAATATATAATTTAAGTTAGGATCTGCTTCACTTTTGGTGAAGCCCATACTCAACAAATATCCATCTATCCTGGAATACCATGCTCTCAGTGCCTGTTTGAGTCCATACAAGGCTTTCTTAAGCCTGCAAACACGAGACTCCTTCCCATTTACCTCAAATCCCCGAGGCTTCTCTATGTACACCTCTTCCTCAATGATCCCATTAAGGAAAGCTGTCTTCACATCCATTTGATGTATCCTCCATCCCATAAATGAAGCTAAAGATATAATTGCCCTAATGGAAGTGTACCTGGCAACTGGAGCAAATGTCTCCTCATAGTCCACTCCCTTTTTCTAGGAGAACCCTCTCGCCACAAACCTCTCCTTGAACTTCTCGATGCTTCCATCTGCATCATGCTTGATTTGGTAGAGCCATCTGGAAGTTACCAATGACTTCCCCTCCGATCTTGGCACTATGTCCCGACTCCCAAACATCATTCTTCATGATGGAGGTGTACTCCTCTACCATGGAATCCTACCAAATCTGTTGGTCTATTGCCTCCTGAAAACTGGAAGGTTCTGAATCTATGATGCCGTTCATCAATGCCATGTAGTTTGGAAACTTCTTCGGAGGCCTGCTCTCCCTAAATGTGCTCTTAGGAAGCCCCAACATACTCCTGAGCATCCCTCAATGTTTGTGTGAACCATTGAGGTCTTCTGACAGAAATTGAAGGGGTTAATGTCTCTTCCTCACTTGAAGGTTGTCCTGAACTGGAAATTGCTGGTGTCTTTGGTGAACTTGGCTCAACCTTTAGAGCCTCTTGCTCCTCGTTCTCCGTCACTTGAATGGGCTCATGTGACTTCCTGGATGCGAAGTCCTCCTCAAACTTTACATCCCTTCTTACTACTATCTTCCTCTACTCTAGAATATAGACCTGTAAGATTTTGAATTCGCACTATAACCCACAAATAAACCCTTCCTGCTGGAGGGCTCCAACTTAGTCCTCTTCTCTACAGGTACATGGATGTATACTGGACAACCAAAGATGCGAAAATGGCTCACCTCTGGCTTCACGCCGATGAATGCTTCCTTTGGTGTCTTGTTCTCCAAGTTCTTGTGAGGACACCTATTCTGGATGTAGATTGTTGTGTTGCATGCTTCTACCCAAAGAAACATCAGGAAGTTCTGGTCATGAATCATGGCCTGAGTAATCCCTATGATGGATCGATTCTTTCGCTCTGCAACCCCATTCTGTTGTGGGTTTGTACGAAATAGTCAACGCCCTCTTGATTCCTACCTCCATGCAAAAATCCTTGAACTCGTTGGAGGTATACTCACCCCCATTCTCTGATCTCAAAACGTCAATCTTCTTTCTTATTTGGTTTTCAACAAGAGCTTTGAACTCCTGAGACTTGCTAAATACTTCATCATTTTCCTTTAAGAAGTAGATCCATGTCTTGCGAGAGAAGTCATCAATGAAGGAAACATAGTACATGTTGTTGATGTTTGCAGCATTGGATAGGGACTTCCACCTTGGTTTTGTGTCTAACATGTGGAAGTCGCCATTAATACCTCTCAAGACTTAGGAAATTCACTTTATTAAAGTGAATGCCTTGTTATAATTAATTGAGTTTAATTTAATCAAATGCCTAAGTTTTTGGCATTAGTGATTTAAGTGAATTAAATTAAATCCTAGCCATTGATCTCAAGTGTTGGTGAGATATAATCTCAGCCATTGATCACTTTGGAGATCTAGGGTTTTGGATTTAGGGTAAACTCAACATTATAAAGGCAGCTAAGGTGAGAGGAGGAGACACACACATAGAGTGAGATAGTGAGATCTCATTGATTGGGAGGAGAAGGACTTTCATCCAAGTGTGCAAGGGTAGGGTCCGAGGAAGGGAGCAAGGGACAACAAAGGAGCAACGACCAACAAGATCGAAGGATAGATCTTGAGGTGTGATCAGTTATTTTGCTGTTTTGTACTTTTCCTCAGAGGGGCCATTTTCCCAGGATGGGAGCCTTGATTTTATCATAATAAAATCATCATGTTGCTGGTTTTCCCTTGGGGTTTTTTTTAGGGGTATTTACCCAAAAATACTTGTGTACTTGTGTTTGGTTTCCTGTTTTACTTCTGCGACAATTTTCTAGTTAAGAATCTCAGTGTGCTTTTATTCAGTAGATTTGCATTTTATTTCAGCAAGGATTTCCTAGGAACTAATTGCTGTGAATGGGGTTTAAGGAAATTTAGCACATGCTCCATGTGATTGACGTTACTGACATCGGTCCACATACATTTGAATGCACTAGTTCTAGAATCCCCTTAGACTTGTGCTCGTTGCTTGGGAAAGCAGCTTTGGCATGCTTGCCAAGCACGCACCCTCTGCATACTCCCTACTGCTCAATGCTGAACTCTAGAAGACCTTTCACTATCTCCCTTAGAATAGGCATTGCTTTGTAAAGTAGGTGTCCCATCCTCTTGTGCCTTAACTCGCATAAGTTGTTTGTGTTATAAACTAGGGCTTGAACAGGTTCACCCTGTACCATTACAAGTTGCCTTCCCTAACCTCGATCACCTGAGCTGATTCTGGGTTAGACTTCTTCGGCGTGATACAGACCTGCTGGTTTTTGAACTCTACTGCAAAGCCCTTATCTTCCATAACTGAAACTGAAAGCAAATTCTTCCTGAGACCTGAAACAAACAACACATCATCAAAGCAAAAATATTATACGAGTTTGTTCCCTTTTCTTTGCGTGGGGCACCATACCAATATCTCCCATTATATCAACAAGAGACGTTGCTTACCTCTTATTTTGATTGACTATCAATGGTGGGATAGAACTTAGAGGTGTAGTGCAGGCAGGGATACCAAAATCGCTCCTCCCCATCTGTGCTCCTGCATTGGGATTATGCTTTGTAGGGAATTGTTGCGGAACCACTCTCGAGAGTGCACTCCCAAAGCAAACTGCTTTTGGGAATGCTCTCAGGAGCACGCCCCCACACAAGAAGTGACCCTCTGGTCTAAATAGTGCTCCTGCTCCATCCTTCACTCCTTGGATGCTCCCATGGTGCTCCCAGCATAGATGTTCCATTACAGAGGATAAATAACCAGAGGATCGAATGGACATGCAGTTTACTCTTGAGCGAAAGGGTTGTCTGTAAGCATACTTGTAGAACATAACCAAATGTGAAAAAATACAATATGATGTGATGTGTCATGACATCTAAGGTAATTCGTCATGTGTTGATTCATCATTCAACACATTGTATAGCTGCTTGTTATAAGTGATTATGGTTATTAGTATGAGTCTGTTTCCACATTGTCTCTTACACAACTTGGTTATTATCTAAGTTGTAGGAAACGCCCCCCCTGGTTTCGGGCAGGAAACCGGTACGGTATGGCCAAGAAACGCCGTCGGCCATACCATACGGCGTTTCCCAATTTGGAAACGCCGTATGGTACGGCTGGCAGCGTTTCCTGGCCGTACTGGCCCGTACGGCCAGCATTTCGGGCGCCTTTGAGGTGAAATAAGAAAAAAAAAGGGGGCCATGGGGCCCCCAAACAGTGATTTTTTTTTTTTTTTTGCATTATCTATGTTTTTCTTGCATCATTATTGCATTTTTTTTGCATCATTATGTTTTTCTTGCAATATAATGTCTTATTTAAAAAAAAGCTATATATACATATATATATATATTTTAATTTTTTTATATACGGCGTTTCCTCCGGTGTTTCCCCGGACGTTTCCATTTTTTGGGGGCTGTTTTGTACCGTCCCGGTTTCGGAAACTTGGAAACGTTTCCCTGTTTCGTGCAACTTAGGTTATTATCAAATGAAATCTGCAGATTATAAGCTGTATTGTGAGATTGTGCTGTGATGTGTTTTTGTTATGTTTGACATATGTATTGATGAGGTTGCATGCTTGTAACAACAGTTAAAAAGAGAAATTTCTAACCTGCTATCTCCATATCATGTCTAGACTAATGATTGACAGAGAAAGCTTTATGTAGACTAAATATGTTCCCCATGAAGAATCAGTGTTTATTGAATGTACCCTAACAAGGAAAAAACAGGAACGGGAATTTATTATTGTCTTGCTATATAGTCTGGACTCTGGACTCTGGACTAGGAGTAAGATGATTTGGCAGGTACCTCCTGCGACTAGGTAATTAATTGGTGGTGAAGGGCCTAGGAAATGGTTTTTGATAGGGTTGGAGGAGCTGCGAATATTGGTGTTCCAGTGAAATAATAATTGACATTACTATAGCTTTAAGTTAAAGATGTTGACTATTCACTGGGGTTCTACCCAACAGCTAAAATGTTTGGCAACACAGGTGCTTTCCCAAGTAGTGAACACTTCTGTTGAAGAGGGGTGTTGGAGCACCTACAATCCACTTAATAGTCTACTTCCTATTATCTGCTTTAAAACTTTGTAAATTTGTAATTAGGAAACTGCTAGATTGTTGATGTTATCTGTGTGCTGCCCTAAATGGCTGATGTTATAATGATTAATCTATACTACAGATGACATTTTTAACTTATCAATAATGTAGTATTCATTTACAAGTAGCACACATATATATGTTTTCATATGTCTGCAACTAATTTTGTATTCTTCATGTTTTATATGTGTGTGTGTTGCCCCTAGGATGGTTTTCTCCTGGAGTTGTTTGGGAAATGGCGTTCCTGCTCGTGCCCTGTGCTTCGTTCCACACTCTATTAGGGTGATTGGAGGCAGCATCAACACTTGGGTTTCCATTGTTGTTACTTCCAGGGATTTCAAAAGTTCTCACTATTTCTTCCTTAAGTCTTTGCCTCTTGTTTTTATTTTCATTAATGCTACCATTGGCTTCTGCCATTTGATGTTTTTGATTGAGGAGGCTTCAGCTCTTGGGTTTCCATTGTTACTTCCAGGGATTTTGAAAGTTCTTCCCATTTCCTCCAAAATTGTTTGCCTCTTGGCTTTTTTCATTAGTGCTAGCAATGGCTGCTACCTTTTGATGTTTTTGATCATTTGGCACCGTGGGGCTGTCTTAACATTCCCTTGAATATGCTCTAAGTGGCATTTGAGCCTATGTATCCCCCCATTAATTAGTGTTCCGTAGTGGTTATATGTGACTTTTCCTGTTATTTTTCCACAGTGGTTACACGTGACTCAGATGTGCAATTGTTCGATGCCTTGACCCTCTCCTTTAACCTTGTAGCTATGGGAGTCTTTCTTAAATAATAAAAAAGAAATTTGAAAATATGGGAGTAAACACTAAAGTCTGAAATGCAAGTTGTTACCTCCAACTCCAATCTGAATGGGCACAATAATTCTGCAAATGCCCCCTTCAATGAGGTAAGCAACAAGCACGTAGATGGATTCCCCTGAAATGAGTCCCGGAATCACACAGGGTCTTCTTAAGCAAATCAGCTCCGAACAGTCCAAATGCAAGCAGCAATAAGAAGTGAAATTAGGTTAAGAGGGGTGAAGCAACCTTCAAGGAAGGTAGCTTTTTGCAATTTTTTATTTTATTTTTTGTGTTTTGTGCTTGGGCCCTGCTGTCAGCTAAAGTGGCAGACTGACATGGAATCAGCTAATCTGACTTGGCTGATTCATGATTTTAGGCCTGACTAGGCCAAGTCAGCGGCTGACTTGCCCTCTGGATGAGTCAGAAGCCAAATTGGCTCGTTTTCTGAAGGAGCAGACTAAGAATTGCAATAGGGTAAGTGAAGCAATTAGCAGATTATTATTTGATAAGCTCAGCAGCGGAATTGTAGACATGATACATTACTATATTCAAGTCGTTTTCTCTGTTTGACCAAGGCCTTATATAATAGTGGGCCTAATGCAAAACTGTCTGGTAAAGGTACCAGTAAATAGAAGATTATTATTTTATAAGCTCAGGAGTGGAATTGTAGATATGATACATTACTATATTTAAGTCGTTTGCTCTGTGTGACCAAGGCCTTATATAATAGTGGGCCTAATGCAAAACTGTCCTACAAAGGTACAAGCAAATAAATAGGAGCAAAGCTACCAAAGAAAAACAATATGGTCATTTCATGCTCATTTTATCATTGTTCCACCAAGTTTCTGAGATGGGGGGACATGGGAGTGGGGAAATGCATCAGAGGGACGTGTGGAAGCACCCCCAAAATTCTAGGGAATGTGACTGGACGTTGTGGTCTCCAACATAGGGGACTCCGCCCGAAATACTAAAAAGTTTAAATTAAAATATATGCAAACTGAAACATAAATCATTGAAATCTTATACATAACAATGCGCCAGTAAGATACATCATTACATGTAACCTACTAAAGTCTAAATCATAAATAATACATGTAATGATGTAACATAACATAATAATCACGGTTCACAGATTATCTATCACCACTGTATTTCTCATTATATCTAGAAACTTTAAAAGATATAGATCTAAGTCTTAAGATAACTAATCTTAGAACAGATCAAATGACAAGTGGGTACACTGCTCAAGGCAATGCCCCGTTATTCTCTGCATCCAGCTACTACACAAAGGAATAAGAACCAACCATGGGAACGGTGCTATCTGATTCAGAATCATTTGCGTTCTCATGAGTAACTCAATGGCACACCAACCAGCCCGAGTTGTGCCTCATCAGGGCCCTCGTTTAGTTGTGCATTAGTTTTACTTTCATTTATTGGTTACTTTATTCTTTTGTCTTTTTTCCTCAAAAATATAAATCATTGAAATCTTATACATAACAATGTGCCAGTAACGTGTAACATACTAAATCATAAATGATACATGTAATGATGTAACATAACATAATAATCATGGTTCACAGATTAGTTATCACCATTGTATTTCTCATTATATTTAGAAACTTTAAAAGATATAGATCTAAGTCTTAAGATAACTGATCTCAGAACAGGTCAAATGACAAATGGGTATCACTTCTCAAGGCAATGCTCCATTATTCTCTGCATCCAGCTACTACACAAAGGAATAAGGACCAACCATGGGAACGGTGCTTTCTAGATCAGAATCATTTGCATTCTCAAGAGGTACGCATTGGCACACCAACCAGGCCGAGCTGTGCCTCATCAGGGCCCTCATTTAGTTGTGCATTAGTTTTACTTTCATTTATTGGTTACTTTGTTCTTTTGCCTTTTTTCCTCAAAATGGCGAACTTTGGTCAAAAGGGAGAGTGGGAGCATCTCATTTTGTTGGGGGGATGTTCCCTATGGCATTCCCTTGCAATCCCCTACCCCCAAAAGACGACAGGAAATGTGCCACTGGGAGTTCCCATGTCCCGATAGCATGGGGAGCACATCCCCTACGCTCGGGAACACGTCCCCATGTAACACTGCATTTTATATGCAATCTTCCTTATCGTCACCATGTCATGTTACAAAAATCCTTTCTATCAGGTATGCTCTTTTGATGCAAGCTAAAAGGGTCAATCTTATTACATTAGTCATTCTTGTCTTTTGATTTGTACAGCCAGGAGAATCTTAGATACTTATCTTGACATGATCTAACAATCATCTCTTGACATCTTGCATAATTATTCTCTTCAATCTTAAGGTGCTAAAATTTGTTTATCCAAAGCGAACCATATGCAGGTCATCAGAAACATTTCTCTTAAAATCATCCAACCTCCCTGAAAGCTTGATTTGGTGAAGTCTTGTTATTATCTTCATGATCTGAAGCTGCTTTGTTTGAGAGTTGTTCCGATGTTTAATATTAGGAGAAATCTGCCAGAGGTTGCAATTAGTGCTCACTTCTGAGGTTAGAAGATGGTGGTGTATATTAGCAGTGGTTATGGGGCTCCAGCAATGGTTGGCCTATGTCATTCCTTTTATTCTTTGAAGGCGTTAACAAATTTCCTTCAGCATGACGGTGGATGATTGGCACAATTTACATTCAGATTACTTTACAAGGCAATATATGTGAGGTGGAAGTGACAAATTCAATTGTCAAGATGTATCAAATATGCATTTTGCTTTTTCATATTCCACAATAATTCTCTCATGCAAGGGTTTAATTATCAATATGTGTGCATGTGCTTGAGACCATAATGAAGGGTATTACCCTAGCTTAATTGATTTGTTATGGTCAAAATGTTTCATGAAGGATGGTATATTTTGGTTTCATGTGTTGTGTTATTAAGCTGCTTACATGAAGTTTGTTCTATTGTTCATTATAATTTCTAAGGGATTTTTTTGACCTTTCACAATAAATGAAGGTGCTGGGCATGCTTTGAATGAGAAAGGTATGACTATACTGAGATTGTCTCTCTCTTTTGGTGTTAATTGTAGCCAAACAGTGGAAACGAATGGTCACAAAGGTTACATTTGTGGGATCTGGGTTCACAAGGAAGCCTCCCAAGTATGAGCGATTTATTCGTCCCATGGGATTGCGTTTCACCAAAGCACATGTTACACATCCTGAACTAAAATGCACCTTCAATCTTGATCTTATTGGAGTGAAGAAAAATCCAAATGGTCCCATGTTTACTTCTCTTGGTGTTATCACAAAAGGAACCATAATTGAGGTAAGATGAGAAAGGAGTATTAAGTAGGTAAAGAGTGGGTTTATATCGTCCTTGGTGTTTTCTGTCTTCTTTTCTCCCTAAAATTTGATTTACATGCATCTCTGTGATGATGTGTTATGCACTTGACAGGTTAATGTAAGTGAACTTGGTCTGGTGACCCCAGCAGGCAAGGTTGTGTGGGGTAAGTAACAACAAAATACTTGCATTACCAGTAACCAGATTGTTTTGGGGAGATTCAGATAAGGTATTAAATTTAAGTCTTCTTGGGGTATGTTTGCAGGAAAATATGCTCAGGTTACTAACAATCCAGAGAATGATGGATGCATAAATGCTGTTTTACTCGTGTAATTTTGATGCATTCTTTTGTGGGAGAGATAGCTGTGTAACACTCGGAAGGAATTTTCATCTACGAAGTTAGGAAAAACTGCTGATTTGAACTCATTTATAGTATTGCTTTTTATTATGTAATTTTATAGTAAAAGAAACAGAAACTTTTGTTGGTTATGGGTGCGGTGCTTTCAAATGCCAGCATTCCTTGTATAATCTTGTTGGTATTGCTCTTCATGAGATACTGTAGCGGTTAATGAAAAAGTTCCGTGACATTATCTTAATCTTGGTATAGAGGATAGGAGATTTTAAAGTTGGAACTTGTAAACTATTCCAAGGCGCCAAACATGGCGTATCCGATTTTGATGAGTAATTTTTATGACTGAGCACCGGCACGCTTAGCCCTATTATTGTTTGTACAAAGTTACAAGCAATCACACATTTACCTTTTTGGAAGCTTTTCATTTACTGACATTGTAAAATTGTATTAACGAGTAGAAAGATTACAAAAATAGTGGTTATAGCTTTACCACTTCACAATTCGTTGTGCTGGGAGGAACTGTCAAAAAGAGGCACATACATAGAAATCGAAGGATGTCACTCACTACCTTGTAAAGGTCTTGGTGACTGGAAGGTTTGCTTGGATCAACAATGGATCAGCATTCTGGTGTATTTATGTTCAGTTTAATCATCATGTGCAAATGCCAAGGTCTACTTCATGGTAATAACAGTTTTCAATTGAAGTAATTGTTACGAGCTTGGGCAGTGTTATTGGTAGACCTATCGTTGTTTGCAGGGTTACATGATCTTTCAAAAAAAGTCTGGTTTTTCTCGATCGATTCGTTTTTTCTTTTGGTTGAATTTTTTCTCTTTGGGATGGTTGTTTAAGCTGCTGAGTTTTTCGAGTTTTTGCAGGTTCAAGTTTATGCTCACTGTTTTTTTGCTGATTTTCCTAGTTGACAACTTCCACCATCGTTTACCTATTTTGAGTTTTGCAACACTGGTTACTTGCATTTGCATACAATGACATTTTTGAAGCTTTTTCCTGCTGTGGTAGTGCCCCGTCGTTTTGTTTTTCCTTTAGCATGCATAGTTCTTTTCTTAAATAATGTGGTTTTGCTTGCCCAAAAACAAACATTGGTATTCAACGATGTTAATGTATAGAATATTGAATGAAAATAGATATTGTATGGACCCTTGTAGAAAATGATAGAATGATATATATACTACTTCTAGTCAAGAAACCCCTATATTAGTCCTTGTATACCTGCCTCTGTTACACCCCACTAGATGTCCTTGTTAGGTTAGGCATTGTAATTAGTGTAGACATGTTTACACTTGGTACCATCTACGAAATGCGGGGAAGTGGTTGGGGTTTTCCTTGCGAGGTTTTCCTTGGAGAAAAAAAGCAATGAAAAGCCATAGGGCCCACAAGGTATGCCACTAAAATATTAAGTATACTAGTCCTACAAGAGTGAGGGCTGATTCTATCACATCCACTTGGGGATTTGCACATTGAAGGTAAAGGCATGATATTGATGATTGAATGAAACCACATGTTCTCTACATTGTATCATGCTTGACAAGGAGCAACTATCCTTTGTGTCAATCTTCTCCGTTCAAGCCACCTTAGCTTCTCACAGTGATGTGCCCTAGTGCAAATCTGTGGACCTCTTGTTGCCTCTGAGAGGTAAGGTTGAGGGACTTATATAACATTTGGGACATTGAATTGATGTTCGGTGCACTAAGTTGTAGCTTGTTTGGCCATCTCAACAATGGGTTGAGGGCCAATGTCCTTGTGGGGTTGAGGTATCTTTACAATATCTGGCTTATTGAATCCCCATTGAGCATGCCACCCTGGCAGTGTGGACATGACCACCTTAGCATCTGGTGCAACCCCAACAATGTGTTTGTTTGCATGCTTTAAGAATGTCGATTGTCGCATGGACCATCACATATGATAAACAATTACCAACTACTATGAAACCAAATTGTGTTTTGCAGTGGAATGAACATTTTTGTAGTTGATATGTATTTCTTAGTATGGAATGTAACAGAAGAAGCATAGCATAGTGGCATTTTATCCTCCTCTCTTGCAAATGTATTTTTGATTTCTTTAGATTGCTTTGATTTTTTCTCAGTGTCTTACGTTGCCTAGTTTTTTGAGTTTATGGTTTTTGATTTTTTACTGATTTCACTGATACCTTGAGTGGAGGACCTCTGCTGATGTTTTGCGTATGTTGACTTTTGCAACACTGGTTACGTGCAATTGTATACACTGCCATTTTGGAAGCTTGCTTTTATTGCTATGGTATTTCCCCCATATTGAACATAGACATTGAATATATGCATTGGGTTCATTGATATTGTGATTGGATGGAAATTTAATCCAATGTCTTTGTGCACTAGACATAGAAGAGTTACTAAAATCTTTTGCCAATAGGGGTCCGGAATTAAAAGTATTTTAGGTTTGTTCATTTTGTGATTGTGGATGGAAATTGAATCCAACATTTGAACTTAGGGCATGTGGCTTACAAGAGTTACTAAAATTCTTTGTCGATATGGATGCAAATATACCTAACCTTGATGATTGCATGTTTCATTATTGGAAATTCCTTTTTGCTTGCAATTATCAAAACCAAAGGCACTTCGTATGTGTGGAATTCACTATCATTTTGAATACTTTGTCTACAATAATATGTTGAATTTTCTTTCATTTTGAACATTGTCTACAATATTGTCAAATTAGAAGTCGAATCTTGTTTGAAGATTAGCTTGATCGATGTAGGTTTAATACTTTTTTTTTTTTTAAATTCCTCTTCCTTCCTTATATTATGTTATCTTGGTTTTCTTAAACTAAAGGATTAGAGTATTACTTGAAAAGTAGTTAGCCAAGTTTTGAAGTGAATTGCCCCTTATTTTGTTGTGGTTAGGAGAGTACTATTTGTTGAATGAAATCCCATCATAGAGCTAGGGAAATCTCAATATAGAGGTAAGAATTTCAATTACCATGAATGTCATGTAGACTCAAATGTTATCGCATTAAAGACTATTATACCCTAAGGCTAACTTAAAGATTGATAAAGCTTTTGTTGCGAGCAATGCTTTATAAACTATTCCAGTCCACAAATTTTGTGCATTTCAACACAATTACATAATATTTACGTGGAACAAAATTTCAACATAAGAATGTCATTAGAATAGTAAGACTTGTAAATATTATGGATATGACATAGATAACTTTAGCCCAAAGAAGGTTTGCCATGATACTAATATTGCAAACAATGTTAATGTGGGAGTAAGATTTGCAATTATTAATTGTTATGGATATCACATAGATAGCAACCAAAAGTTAGTTATGTCGCCAACACCACTAATGAAATTAGCCCCTGAAGAGTGAGGGAGGATGTTATCATACCCACTTGGAGATTTGCACATCTTATGTAAATGTGTGATAGTGATGATCATAATGCAACCATAGGCCCTTTGTGCACAATGAGTACCTCTCCTCTATGTTAGTGTTCTCGATTCAAGCCACCTTAGTGCCTCGTAGGAATGTACACTAGTGCAACATCGTGTGTGCCCTCCCCTCTAGTTCCAGAGGGCATTGTGTGTGCCCTCCCCCTTGAGTTCTAACAGGCAATGCCCTTGGCGACCTCTTGTTGCATTTGATGGGCAAGGTTGAGGGGCCTCTACAACATTTGGCACATTGAATCCCTATTGTGCACACCAAGTTATTACTTATGTGCAATGGCCTCAACAATGTGTCTAGGTAGGTGAGCTTGAGGGCCAAATGACAGGGTCTGGGTCAAGGGATCTCCCCAACATTTGGTGCATTGAATCCTTGCTGCATGCGCCACCATAATAGTGTGTGTGGCCACCTTAACATCTTGTGCATGTTCGCCCAATAATGTGCTTGTCTACATGCACTAAGAATGCCAATCGTTGCATGGACCATCACATATGAAGGCCAACAATAACAAATAGTAGACTAGGGGATGAACAATGACCAACAATTATGGCAATGAATTGCATTTGGTAGTTGACTGAGCAATTTGTAATTGATAGGTATAGCTATGTATAGAATATAACATATGAAGTATCGCATAGTGGCATAGCATCCTTATCTCTTTTACAGAGCAATTAGTAATTATAGAGCTTTTTACTGTAATATAAATAATGTTTGCCAATGTAAGTTGCGTTGTGTATGTTTCATTCATTAGTTTTCTTCATTCTAATCACGCTTCAATGCTAGTAACTTAATGAATGTTATATTGTTTAAGTTGTCCTCTCATTTCCATCTTATTATTTGATGGGGTAGCTTTGGGGTTAAAGAAAAGTGATGACGTTTGCTCCTTCCCCAGGGTCAACCCCTGCTAATGACATGCTTTGTTAGGCTGATTTCCCTCCGCAAGAAGTTGTTTCATGTGGATGTGACGATGTTTGATTCCTAGGCAAATTTGGTGGATTAAATGCCACAGTCATGGTAGCTTAGCCATATTTACAACTCTATCAACGAAATCCTTGCAACACATTGACAAAAAAAAGACAACACTTAGATTGGATGAAAAACTAATATATGTAATATATGATGAGATACTCAGAATAAGAGTACGAATAAGAGGTCCCTTGTTATCAACATGACATCGCTAATTTTAATAGTCAAACAATCAATGGATTGGGTTATTCGTTGAGCCACTAAGTTGGACTTTATAGCTATTTCATATACATTGAGATTTAGAATTGAACAACTTAAATAGGAAACCAAGCTTCCAAAACAGAAAGACATAAAATTGAACAACTTAAATAGGAAACCAAGCTTCCAAAACATAAAGACATAAAATTTTGTCGAGGTATCCACTTGTGGGGCCTCATCAACCTTCTCTTCTTCAATAATGATGAATCAATTGTAGCGCTTCTTTATAATTAGGTCTAACTTGTGTTCTATATGTCCTTTGGTTGACTTGATGAATGTTCTTTTCTATTGATTCTCCCTTCCCCTCTCCAGGTTTATACACTTTAGCTTCTTAGGGCTTTTTGCAATATTCTAGACGCCAACTAGAATTTCCTCCAAGATGTCTACACTTATCTTCTCCATCTTCTAGGTGAACTCCCCATCTAATGAGGGATTGA
>ML790369.1:9607-21820 GCA_009831015.1 Picea engelmannii | reverse complement strand
GGTCTATTGTGTCGTTAGGTAAAAGTGTGTTTTCTAGTGTATTTATTTAGTATGCATTAGTATGCATTTGTAGTTAGGAAATCCGACGGTCACGATATGTTCCCGACATAGAGTGATCCGACGGTTCATACTCTCCTCGATCTTAACGACCATTGATCCGTGGTTTAACACCCGATTGGTCCATGATATCTATTTAAAGAGCATGGAGGGTCATTTGCCAATGATCGATTGTGAGAAAATCTCTTGTAAAATCTCTATGTAATCTTTTTCTTTGCATTAATAAACTGCCCCAAGTGGCCGTGTTGGCTGGGGCCGTGGATGTTTCCTCGTAGGGGTTTTACCACGTGAAAACATCGGTGTGTTGATATTTGATCTGGTTATGAGAGTGGCTACTAAAGGTGTTCATCCTCTATTGGAATACCTGTGTTGTCGAACATCATTTTCTAGGTTGACACTAAAATGAAAATAGCTTGAGGTATTGAATAGTAATGATTCACCACTTGTAACATTGTTTTATTGTACATTAATGTAGATGCCTTTCATTAATTAGTATGACTTGGCCAACTCTGATTAGTGACAAAGTACAACTTAATTAGTGGTATATATTTTGAGGAAGTGGTTCACATTGATCACTCTTCTCTTCTTATAAATATGTGTGAACATTGATCCTTGGTGGAGGATGTGTTGTTTTCTTTGTGAACACATGCAAAGTTTAAAGGATATACGACCTCCAATATACATGTGTTATGTTTTTTCTCTTTGATTGCTTGATTTCAACTATAGTTTGTTGTCATTTCCTCATTTATGTTTGCATGTGAACTAGTATTTGGTATAAGAGAAGATTAAATTGGTGTGCATTTTTGTGTGAAAACAACATCATCCTCTATCCACAACATGTAATGTTTTCATAGAAAATATTTTAGGTGCATAAAACTATGCTTTGTGCATATACACCATGCAAACTGTTTTCACCCTTTACAGATTGTGGCACTACATCATTTCCAGAGTCCCAGAACTTGTAAGCCACATAATGTAAAGGATGCATATAAAGAAAACATGGATAATGCACCTATAATCATCAACCTTGTTTTCATTCCCACCATATGAAAAAAGTAATAAAAGTGAAAAACTACCAAGGATGCTTGGGATACCTCGACTTATTTATATGCATGCTCCAATGATGCACACATCATCTAGTTGAGGTATGAACTGGGCTCATGATTCAGTGGTTGAGCATCTCCAAAGGTTGAAGGAACTCATAATTAGTGGTAAGAAGTTGGAAACATTGTTGAGGACAAGGAGATGGTAATGATCTTCAACTTGCCATGAGAAGGAACTTCATAGTTTGGTCCGTTCATCACCAAATTGTGCACACAAGGCCATCCCTTTAAATGACTTTGAAGGATTGCTTCTTCAAGAGGGGGGTTATGAGAGAGGATATAGATGTAGTGAAAGTAAAACATACTTGGGAATTGATGCTTTTTAAGGATAAGCCAACTATTGGGTGTAGATGGGACTTATAGACTAAGTTGGGCCCTAATTGTACAATGAACAAGTGCAAGACGAGGCTTATAACCAAGGGCCCATGTACAAAAATATATAATAGACTATGAGAGCACCTTTTCCCCTATAGAAACCATGATGAATTCTATATGGATGGTGCTTGCATTGGTTGCTTGGCATGGTTTGGACAACATTACTTAGATTTCAAATAGTTATTCCTCAATAACATTTGGTATGTAGGATGAGGGCCTTGTATGATTTGAAGAAGGCTCTTTGAGTTTGATACTTTTGGATACACGATAATTTATTGCAACATGGCTTTGTGAGGTTTTCCTTGGAGACAAACTTGTATTTAAAGGTTCATGATTTCTAGTGTACTATTGCATGTTGATGACATGATTGTTACTAGGATCTATGTGAAGGATGTGGATAACTTGAAGGCAACCATGAAGAATAAATTGAAGATGACTAGTATGGGTCTTCTTAATTGTTTCCTTGGTATTGAGGTCTAATGGAAACCAAACAATGTATTTATTTCCCAAAACAAGTATGTGAAGGAAGCTTGTCGAAGGTTCAACTGCAACATTACAAACCATCCCCCACTCCTATGGATGCACGAATCAAGCTAGCAGCCTATAATGGTGAGGATCCAATTGATCCTACCTTATACAAGAAATTGATAGGTAGTCTCATTTATCTGAAAACTACACACATATTTCCTTTGTTGTTGGGCCATGTTCTATTTTCACATTTGATCCACAACAATAGCACTGTAAGCATGGCAAGAGGATTTTGAGATGCATGAAGGGCATTATTTACTATAGATTGGACTTCACTAAAACTTGAATTTTAGGTTGACTAGAGATTGTGATATGATTGGTAAGGTCATGTGACTCTCAAAAGTCAACTAGTGGCTAATATATTAGCCTCAACTCAATAGAGATATATTGTTGTATTAAGAGACAATTTGTAATTGCATTGTCTTCTACAAAAGTGGAGTATAGAGTTATAGTAACTTTTCAAAAAATTTCCACCACCTTTAAAAAATTGTTTAAATTTTTGGGTCTCCTCATCATTGATTGACCCATGTACATTGTATCCAAAAGCTTGATCCATAATCACCAAGAAATTTTTTTCTCTTGTAAACTTTCCTCTAACTTGTCACAATATCCACATATTATAGAGTAATATGCATATGTAAAATTTTGCACGCCACCTCTACCTTATTCGACATTTTCAACTTTTACTCTCCTTTATCTTTTTATTAAAGTTTTTTCATAAAATTCTCAAGACTTTGGTATAATTATTTTCCCTTTCTTTTTATTATAAAGACAATTAAAAATATATTAGATGCACATACTACAAAATAAAAGAATACAATAGAAATAAAATGAAATATGTTCATACCTTATTTTCAAAAGCAATATAATAGAAAGTTATAGACTATGTTTTACTTTCTTTCTAAAGTTATAGACTGTGTTTTACTTTCTTTCTAGAATATGTTTTACTTTGTTTTTAGGAAATTTCTTTTATATTTATTTGATCAAAATGCTTCCATTGAACATCAGTGAACATCAGTGAGTGAAAACTATTTGATGTGAGATGAATCATGAGGTAGAAGCATCTCATGTACTACATAAAATACCTTTGCCTAAGAGGCCACAACTGGGGTGCCTTTATTATGTGAAATTTTCCTAGGACTTGCACCTAGCCTCATTCACATTTCTCAAGCATGCCTTGTTGCATATATGTTGAAATGTTCAATCTATAACTTAGTTAAAGAGAATTGGTGTGTTAAACTCAAGATCAATGTCAATTGGAAGATTTGTTTGTGCAATGCTCTTCTCAAGTAATGAAGGACTATAATTCTTGATGGGATCGATACTAAAAATGGTTGCATACTAAGGTATGGTGGCAAATTTGGCTTATATGTATTGTCTCCACATTGCTTGGCGATGGGTTTTTTGCAAGATAACCTATAACTATTTTTGGGAAAGGATACATAATTTCTCCCCTTTGAACCTGTCAAGAAACATTAATTGATATTGTATTGATTGACATAAGAAAATGTGGTACTTAATCATAAACCGCCCAAAATAAAAATTCCACTTGGGTGAATTACGTGTAAATCAACATTGAATACATCTTGATTGATATCTCATTGAGTCATAAGGATCCACATAGTGTTGATCTATTGAAAGGTCATATTTCATTAATGTCATTGGTCAACATTACAAATAGATGTGAGCATTATCAATCGAATCAAATATGAATTATTAGGGAATCATGATCCATGTAAGATTAATTATGGATCATTATATTGATTGACATATAATGTTCAAGTTATTTATCGAATAAAATCTAGTTTGTGCATGACATTAAACAATGTATTGCCATGTAGGATGTCATTTAGTTTGTTTTTGCATCTCTTGCATTTCAATTGATATGAAAAAATATATCAAGTGACATAAAAGAACAAATAGTGTTTGAGATGATCAAAATTATCTTTATTGATGTGGACATAAATTATCACTATCGATATGGATAGAAATGTAGGAGGTCATGTTATTGGATTTGAATATTTTCTAGCAAAGCGTTGCAATAAAATGGTTCATTAGATAAAAATGCTCCATGAACAAGATCAATGTTGTGCTTGACGTAATAATGGAGAGGAGCTTCGTGAGAGTTTTTAATGACATATGTATATTCCTCTAAAAGTGTATGTAGCTAATTATGTTGTGCTATTTTCACAATGGAGGATACTTGGATGGGCATGATAATTTTTTCACATAGATCAATTGGTTAGCTAATATAATTTTTTTTTTCTTCTGTATGACTGATTCATCTATAACATTATTCAAATAATATTTAATTTAGGTTTTATCTCTAGAGTGAAAAATAGTCTACCTTTGATCTTGAGCATGACACTATGCGGTCTAGATGTATAAACTCTATGCCACTCCGATAGGTAAGGTTGTCCTAATAACATGTCACATATCTCCAAATGTCTCACATCACATGCTACCTTGTCCTTCTTGAAGTAGGTTGTGTATTACAATGTGCATTGTTTGGTAACACAAATCTCTTTCTTGCACTTAAGTCATTTGATGTTGTAAGGTTGTAAGGATGAATCTCCATATTGAATTGATTCTTCTTATTGCACATTTTGTCATGCCTGGTGGTGTCATTCTAGTAGTTGTGTTGATGATTAGAAGAATTGGTGTGTTGCTTGGATTTGATTTTTGGTCTATCCGTTGTGACAATTTGTGTGCATTTGCAAATGTTTGAATAATCAATAATTCTAACTTCCGATTGATGTGTTGATGTAGTGTATTTTAGTACTCAATAACTAGTTTTATATCCTCTTCTTTAATGAACAGAGGATCCATGCAAGTATTGAACTTGTTAGTGTATTTGTCTACTGACCGATCATGATGTTGGCATAGTTCACCACAACAAAACCTTGCCATTTGCTTCCCTTATAACCTCCTTTTTTGCCTCCATCTCCGCTTTTAATGTGTTCTTTTGCATTTTTGGGTGAAACATGGCACAATTTAATGGGTGGAGGCTATAATCGACATTATATGTGATTATTTTAGATTCCACTTTTTTGGTGCAAAAAACAAAATTCGATACTATTGTGAAATTGTGCTCAATTTCTCTCATTATCTTGTCTTTTTGGAGACTTTATTGTCATTTCCTCTTCTACCCACTGTCGATGACATGATTTAATAGTTGGAGGTTGACGTCCATATCCACACGTTCATTATTTTTTTCTTATAGACACATATACTCTACATATGCTTTGTTTGTTGTTTGATCATTCAAGATATCATCAATCTTGATCTAAAAAATACAAAAATATGTATTATATATTTGGTGGGATAATAAAATGTATAGTGTATTGATATTGAAATACAAAACAAACATTAACTACACTACTTCCGTATATTAAAGAAATTAATGTCCATTCGTTTGCGTGATTCCCCACATCATTTATTATGTTCTGATTGGGCATGTCCTCAAATGAAAATTTGTCATTTGAAATACCTTAACTTGCATCCATGGCCTCCTCTAATTCCTAAAATACACAACAATGAGCATAATGTTTAGTACACCATTTAAACGATTACCAAAAAATCCTCCCAACTATGAAAATATATGCCAATATGTTAAGGATTTCCATGATCCAAACATTTGTTTTAATACACATATCTCAAAAAGATATGTCAGTTTTTGTTTTTGTTTACATATGTTAAAATATGACAATGATACATTTACCTCTAAAATCAAAGTGCATTAACCCCCTCACCCATAACCCCTAACCAACTTAACCCATTAAGCTTTGACCATTAACTAACTCCCTAACCACTCAACATGGAAACCTATAACAAAATGAACCTTTACCATTGAAACCCCTAGTCCAATTCTAACCCCCATACACAATACCTTAATATACCACAACCTCCAACCACTACAAAACCATACAACATATAACCCCTAACTTGAAACGGTTACCCCCTAACACAATCTTACCCTCCCACATTGTTAAAAATTATTGATCTACTAATCCCCTCATCATAATCCCCCACACAATTGATGAACTACACATGACCCATGCACAAAATCATTAACCACCTAATCCATTTTGGTGCTCATTGACATGCATATCATATTTAGACCCACCTAATTGACACACATATCATTTTGGTGCTCATTGACACACATATCATATTTAGACACACCAACCCCTGTTACTCCTTGACCATTGGCAATGATGAACCCCAATGAAACCTCACTCATCATATAATTCCATGCCCACTTATCCACTATTGATCCATTAACATTGTAGCTTGATAATCCCATCACCCACAAACCTTCTTACCCTTGAGACCCAATAACCCGTTAACCCTCCACCTGCATTTCCCACATGAACCACCATTGACCATTGTTGACCTTTGTGACAATGGTGGACCATATTTGATCATGGTTGACCATGGTTTACTTGGTATCCAATTGACCCATAACCCTTGAACCCATATCTACCTCTCACATCCCTTTGTTTAAATGACCCCTCATGCAATCATCCCCTTTCACCCATATAACCCTTAACATTAACCCACACATGCCTAATTTAATAACCTCTAACCCCTAATGCATAATGCATGACTAACCCCCTAATCTTCTAACCCAATAACTTGAACCCACATACCCCCTTACCTAATAAATTTAACTCATAAGTCTCTCTAACTCCATTAACTCTATCTCAACCCACTATACCACTAATCCTCTAACCCAAAACACCATAACTCTTGAATAAATACCAAGACTTGAAAGTGATTCTTACCCTTAAAAAAACTTAGATCACAACATTATTTAGATTTCGCCAGATGGGCTTAGGCCTCTCATCTTCCACATCGAGGAAATTTTTTGCATGGGCTATTGTAGGATAAATAATGTCCTTCAAGATTGGTTTAGAAATGATATTCCTATCGAAGCCTTGATTAAACATAACTCACTTAACCATAATACCATTGAACTTAATGGGCACACCAACTTAATAATATATTTGGGAAAAGGGTGGTCAATGCAGGTTGTTGAGGCTACTTATCTAGCTTGTACAAGGAAGTAAATATGTAAATCATCATATGGTTCAAATATGCACCAAAAACCCCATTCATTGCCATCATTGTCATCATCATTTTTGTCATCGTCATCATCATCGTCATCTTCATGATGATGATGATGATGATGATGATGATGATGATGATGATGAAGATGATCACGATCTTCATGCCAATGATGCCAATGACAATGACAATGACGATGACGATGATGATTGTCATCATCATCATCATAATCATTGTCATCGTCATGCCAATGTTGATGTATCTTAACATAGGCGACAATATGGTTGATCTAGTAGCTCACCAACTAATAACCCTCTAATCCATATCTACTTGACACATGTCCCTTCATAGTAGTGACCCCTCATGCAATTGCCCCCTTTCACTCCTGTAACTTGTTAAAGACTTTTAACACTAACTTACCAAACTTTAATCCTCAACACTAACCCATTGATTCTTAACCTTTAACCCACACATGCCTAATCTAATAGACTATAATCCCTAATGCACAATGCATGGATAATCCCCTAAACAACTAATCCCAACCCATTGACCCCCTAAATTGATAAACCTAACTCACAGGTCTATCTAACCCCATTAACCCTATCCCAACCCACTAACCCACTAATCCTCTAACCCAAAATTCCCTGACCCTTGAAGCACTATAAAAAATTGAAAGTCATTATTACCCTTGAAAAACTTAACATACATCACAACATTATCTATAATTTACTAGATGGGCATGGGCTTGTCATCTCCCACATGGAGGGAAATGATTTGTGTGCGCTACGAGAGGATACATAATGTCCTTCAATAATTGTTTAGAAATGATATTCCCATCGGAGCCTTGATTAACCATAACTTGCTCAACCATAATACCATTGGAATTGATGGGAGTTCATGGATCCAACTTAATAATCTATAGAGTAGAGGGTGGTCAAAGAAGGTTGTCGAGGATCCTTATCTAACTTGTACAAGGAAGTAAATATCTAAACCATCACATGGTTAAAATTAGAGCACACAAAAAAACCAATTGTCATCATCATCATCATCGTGGTCATCTTTATTGTCATTGTCATGTTCTTCATCATCATTGTGGTCATCATTATTGTTATCGTCGTGGTCATTATCATCATCACCATTGTTGTGGTCATTAAACCGAGGTAGAGAAAGGTAGAAGGGGTTCTTTCAATGGCTAATATTGTGAAAGGAATGTTGTAACAAATCCTTGAGAAATGAATGTAAATGCTCAAGAGAGCTAGATGGAGTTGTATGCTTGTAAACCAAAGAGATTAATAATAAATAAATACTGATCGAAGCCATTCCAATGCTAGTTTTCCTATCTGGGTTTCTAGGGTAAATATTGTGTTAAATGTGTTGATTTTTGTGTGATTGAATTTTGTTTCTATACTACATTCTATAGTACTATTTACACATTGTAAGAAAAATTATCAATCCTTAAAATCAATTTTCTTTGCCCTCATTAACCACAACAACCAAATATCTAAGACTGTCCATCTATGTGATTTTGATGGCAATAATGAAATGGTTGTTTGCTCCAGTTTCTAACCTTTACATTGGATTTCTAATTTGGTAGCTATAAATTCAACGTTTGATACTACATATTGGTTGTTGGAGAAGAAGAGGAAACCCATGCCTTATAAGACTCAACCATAATCATCAAATGTGTGTACCATCTTGTTGGCAGCCCTACATGTTTTCACTTTTTAAACGCAACAAATGATAATTTATGTAGCTGCCTACACGTGGTCATGGGGTTATTACTTTTCGAAAGTAGCTTTGAAATGTAAATATGATGTCTCGATTATTCCTATTGTTTTCCTTTCTTCGTTTTTGTGCTTTCGTTCATGATTGAAAGCATGAATGAAGCATTGAAACTTATGATTGTATTACCCTTTTGTCTAAAGTTTATGAAAGGTAGATGGCTCCATAGTTTTTGTCAATAAAGATTTTGTTTCTTGCTATCAAGCTCATCTTCTTTATTGACTCCTCAAATGTGAAGTATGTTTATGGATTGTTATGTGATTCACCAAGGGTCCATTTAATTTAAACTTTGATATATTTTTTGTGGATTTTAGTCATGCGTATCCTTGTCACTACATTTTGGTTTATAAATTTTTCCTCTCCTAAACTTTAGAAACCAAACCCACCTTGTTGCGCAATCATAAAAATTAAATGAACTTGGTTGTGGCCTGTACCTTGTGGGAGGTGGCAGTCCGACAACGATGATCCCATCACCTCGAGCTAAATCTCGGTTTTCACATGTACTCCTGGCATTCATTTCACATAACGCCTTTCATTTGGTATCGAAGAACCTCTGTTCATACACGCTAGGGTATTGTTGAGTTTTGGTTTTGAAATGTCGTTCTGGTCTTCTCCTAGAAACCCTCCCTACTCACCGTGTTTCATTGTCTACCTTTTGTATCCCAATGGCCCCGGTCGTCAGGATTGAACCCAATGGCTCTCAGACCCTGCTCCTGTGTGATGATTCAAGGGAGGATATCGAGGGTCAAGGCTGGCTTGTTTTTCTTGAGAAATTCCAGGGTTTTAACTTGCGAACCGCTCAGGAATACACCCTTTCTTTTGACGGATGCTGAGCCAAGGTAGGAGACATTCAGGTTGAGGTCACATAGGAGTTTTTAGGTCAAGCAACATATCTTTCTTTGACTGGGCGGAAGTGATTCAAAAACGCCAAGGTCGAGGGGGTTCCATGGAGCCTTTTCTTCACGTCTCGAAAAATCAATTGCTGTGACAAAGGTATGCCTGTGTCCATGTTGAAAACCTGGTGGCATGGATTTCTAGTAGTCTTGAAACAATTCGTAACCTACGAAGGCCATTTTGGTTTTGTTTTTCTATATCATATACGTTTGCTTATAAATTTCATTGGGTTTCAATTAAATATGCCCTATTACCCGTGGAGAAGCTTGTATAAAAAGGCAAAGAGGTATAAAAGACAACAATTGGATTTAAGCTTGTTTCACCACGGCTTAATAAAGATACTGTTGGTATATCAATTGAAGTTACAAAATGATGTCTGGAACATTTTCCTGACCCGAAACGGTTTCGTTGACTCCAATGCTATAGAGGTTGACAAACCTATGATAGAGGAAACCATAGTTCCTACCAGAGCGGTCCCTTCACCTACACAGGCCTGTGTTACGACCACACTCAGTAAGACTATACCCGACCCACAAGTTGCTGAGCAGAGCCATGAACAACACATACGTCCTAATGTCTCTGCTAAGAATACAAACAGACCCGTGGGAAATCCATCTAAAGGTGATATCGATTTAGGTTTTAAAAATAAAAGGGAAGGTAGGTTGATCTCAAGGAAACTACGAAATAAATCAAACCCTCATGTGAGCTCGATCAAAACGATCGAGATCCATGAGAGCTCAGACTCGGATTTCCAGGTAACAAGTTTGATAACAAACCTAAAGGCAATAGTGAAGACAGTCCGACACACAACTACGGGTATTCTCAAACGACCGTCACAGGTTCACAATGTGAAACTTGTCTGTTCTGGTTTGACAAGTATTACACAGACATACCCATTTTATAATCACAGATCAAAACCCTTACCGATCTGGTCGACCCCCTAACATATGAAAATCGTAGGCTCAAGTCCATTGTCCAGAGACAAGGAAAATGTTCGAAAACAACAGGGAACATCATAGTAAAAAATGTCGAAAGTGTCACTACAGTGATCAATTCTGAGCATGTGAATCGATTTGATTTTCCAGTTAAAGGTAAAGATTTGTTTTTGTCTTAAAATAGTGTTACATTCTTGTTCATATAATAAATTAGATTTTGTTGCTAAAATAAGACTAGCTACAGAATCAACAGATTATGTAGCCAGTCTATTCTTATTCGAAATTTGGAAAATATTGGTTAAATGTATATCTGAATTTCTTTATTTCATCTTTTTCTTTCAGGATATTTGGGAGTTTATGGTGACTAAATGACCTAGATATTTTTTGAGCTTATTAGCCATATCCATGGCTCATTTTTGTGTAAACAGGAACAAACTCTTTTTCGTTTTTAGAGATTTAGTGTGATCTGGGGTGGTTATATTCCCCCCCTATTTTTGTAATCAGTAGATGATTGTAGAGATTTAATCTTATCTCATAAGATAAGACAATTAGCTTTTCTGAACCCTTTAAAAACTCATATTTTTTGTAATGAAAACATCTTGGCCTGGGGCTGAAGCATGGACAATTAATGCACAGACTTGAATGGAACAGAAATACATATTACAACTTTAGCTTCTTATGTATGGTGTCTTAGTTCAAGTTCTGTTTATCTTGATATGATAATAGGTGTTGATAGCTTTTGTCTTCATGCTTTATTATGAGTTGGGATAATTTATTAATAAATTCTTTCCATATGTGATGCTTTAGATATTATATAGGGTGATCATCTATTCAGCTCAAATTATGAGATTTATCTTTAATTTTCTGTTGAACATTTAAATGCAAAGTTCTTACAATGAGACTTATCTCACTGTAATTGCTTGTAAATCATAAGATCACCGCGACTATTTGTATTATACATTCTGTTATTGAAACTCAGTTTCCAACATATTGTTTCACATTTATTCAGAACAATCTTAAGGTTCGTTGCAAGTTTACCTCTCGGGCAAGGTGGATGGATATTCTCTGTTATACAGACGTTGGATGCATTAATAGGTTAGTTCTTTTATTTTTTGTCGTTTGTTTGTCTTCAAAAATCTAATATATGGTCTGGCTTTGACCGTCCACATACTCCTGTTTCATATCATGTTTTTCTATTTAATCGTAGATT
Organism: Picea engelmannii; assembly: GCA_009831015.1. Taxonomy (NCBI): domain Eukaryota; kingdom Viridiplantae; phylum Streptophyta; class Pinopsida; order Pinales; family Pinaceae; genus Picea; species Picea engelmannii. The sequence continues at coordinate 9,866 of ML790369.1, read as the reverse complement.
AATAAAGAAAAAACAAAAAATAACTTATGTGTTTTCTTTATCTGCTTTCGTTAAAGCAACCATCTTTACATAGATTTTCGTGAGTTTAGATTAAAACTTGCCATTTGTATATCATGAACATAAACAAGATAGACATACCTGTCGTATAAATATTATCTATAATAGTTATATGTATATCTATATATATTGAATAATTATTTAATAGTTATCTCTTTTGTTTCTTTTATTTGTTTCTTCTAGGATTTTTAGATTGGCTAAC
>ML790368.1:637625-673242 GCA_009831015.1 Picea engelmannii | reverse complement strand
CCATGTACCAATCCTACGGCTCCCTAAAAACACTACAACCATACTGAATGGATGGGCGGCGTGGAGTCGGCATGGTGATTGGCCCTATATCATCTCGATTGTTTGCATGATTTGCACGCGCTGGGGGCCAAAAAGCATGCATGCTCTGCATTAATTTTCCAGATTCCATTTTCCCCTTCCAATCTGTTGAATATGCTTCAAATAGAAATCCTTTTCCGCCGGCTTTGGGAGATGGTGCAGACGAACCAGAAGCAACTTCAAATGGGAATATTCTCGTCAGTCGTGGGGACGAGACGAGACCCCTACCTTTCACGTGGTGTGCGTTGTGCAACCTTCCCAAACCCACACATCATTGTACCGAGCTCATAAAACTTTTTGTAGTGATGCACTTCTATCATGCTGTCACAAAGTTTAAAAGCGAGTGGCAATGCACTTCAATCATGCTGTCACAAGTTTAAAAGCGAGACATCATGTTTGTGAAGTTGGAAACTTTTGGTCAGTCGCCTCCACTGAACACTTCTGTGTGGCTGCCATTATATCACAAATCCAATCTTAGACTGGGTGCGTCATACGTCCAAGACCGAGAACAAAACTCTGTCAAATCTTATCGAGTAGTCAAAACAAAACTATGTCAGTTCAACTCTCTCAAATCTTATCCAGTATTCATGACAAAACTAATCAAGACTATGTCACAATTTAACTCGCTCAAATCTTATCCCGTATTCATGACAAAACTAATGGTTATGCAATTTTTACAATTACATTAAATGTATTGAAATAATTTTTTTCTTATATAGGTATGCGTATATAACTTAAAAGTTCCAAGACTCAGGAGAAATTTAGTTTTTAGTAGGAGTAAAAGTCTATCCTTAAGGATTACTTGCTGCTTAAAGGTTCAAAACTCAAACATATTTTATTTTTAGTTTAATTAGAAGTATATTCTTAAGGATTACCAACAGGTTATTCAGGTCATATGATTTTATTTAAATAATTATAATTAGTTAACTAACATTTACAAATAACAATTAATAATAACTGTTCTCATTCTTAATTGACATTCTAAACTATAATAGATTTTTCTCAAAGTTTCAAAACTCAAATATATTTTGCTTTTAGCAAGAGTAGAAGTCTATTCTTAAAAATTACCAACTAGTTATTTAAGGGATATGGTATACAGCTTAAGTGGGCCTAATGGTCAAATAGTTATTATTATTATTTGAATAACTATAATAAATCAACCAACATTTGCAAATAACAACTAATAATATTGTCCCACTACTAATTGACAGTTTAAATTATAATAGATTTTTCTCACTATTAAATATATAAATAAATTAAACAATTAAAACTAATATTAAAAAACCTAAAATTCTACAAATAACAAATTTCATCCATTATTAAAAAAAATCCCTTATTCTAAAAAGGGAATAACAAATTTCATATAATTTAGTTTATTTTAAATTAAATATTATTATTGTTTTATTTAATAGCATTAATATACATACAAACACGAATGTGGAAATAGAATTGGATGTATGCAATTTGTGATTCTTTTCCTCCCTTCCGTTTACAGATGATTGACATACTCTCCTTTGATGCATTTCAGTGATTAAAACACTCAAAGCATAAAACTGAAATTCACATCAATATGGATTAATTATAATGTAAGTTTAGCAAATGAACGTACTTTGTAATCTTAATCCAAAACTGTAGGTTATGTTATTAAGGTTATGTTATGTTAGAAATAAAATTTTAATGATTATTAAGATATGTGTATTTTTATTGTGTTAATTGGGTTTAGTTTATTTCGTTGGGAGGGTTATTTTTTCTACAAAAGTTTAATTTCTGTAAATAATATGTTGAGCTCATAATGAGTATAATGTTGTAATGTCTTTGAGATTTGTTGTTGATCAACCTTGTTTCTTGAAAATTTTAAGGTTTATCTAAGATACCATCTTCAAATGAGGAGAGATAATCACCATTTTTTTTGACTTTATAACCTCAAAAGCAAAAAATATATATTTCTTTGCAAAAATACATATATTTCTATATAATTTTCATATCTCTCTGTATAATTATGTTTTTATGCCAACCTTTATAATTACTGTAATTATAATTATGTAATTATTGTAATACTATATTTTTATAAAAAAATACAAATGTGCGAAGATTCTCAAATAAAAATGATGAAAAAAATTAAAGAAAGGATTAATTATAACTTTGAAATCTTTATATATATATATATGGAGAGAAAATCTAATATTGAAACACACATTTCATTCCTAACAAACTAAATTATAAGCCATCATTAAAAAAGGGTTATTTAAATTTTTAGTGGTTTTTAATATTTCATTAATTTGTAAATGTTTTGTTATTCAAATTTATTATTAAAATTCCATTAATTATTAATTATTGTTGTATTAAGGGATAAAATAACTATTCAAATGGTGGGAAAGAGGAAATTCTTTAATAATTAGGAAATAGAAGATGTATGTTTTGATTGGTGTTCCAAATACATTTCAACTAATTAATTAATGAAATGAAATAAGAAAAATGAATTTGAAAGTTGACAATTTTGTATAATGTTTTTTTTTTATATTAAAAGAAGAAAAAAATGATTATAAATTTGTACCATGTTAATTTATATTAAAATAAGAGATGAATTGAAAATTAAAAAATATAAATTTACAACTTAAATTAAAAGAAATAAATATTCAATTTCATTACAATATATTAAAAGGATTTGAAATTATGATTTTTTAGGAGGAAACATATGTTTTTAACCATTAGATCAATCCATTCAATGTGATTATTGTTGTTATTCGATATCCAAATCACAACATCATAACATTGTAAACAATATCTTGATACTTTGGAATGAAAAAACATTCAAAAATATGGAAACAAATAATTAATTTCTGTTGTATGAAAAAGAAAAGACTTCTTCCATTTCAAATATCAATAAGATCCTTCAATTATTATTTGTTATCATCTTTCTATTATATCTCATCTCCACAAGCTTCATATATAACATTGACATAAAATTATATTTCTACAATAGATTTCAACAAAAATAAAATAAAAATAAAATTATATTTCCACAATAGATTTCAACAAAAATAAAATAAAAAATTGTTTATACCAGATTAGTTAGCATTCACAAAATAAGATTTTTCTATATGCATAGAAAAAACAATCTAATAATAAAAAATTAAATTCAAGTAACCCACAATCTGATAATAAAAAATTAAATTCAAGTAACCCATCATTCACATGTGCATATTCTATTTTTTTAATAAATTTGATATCAAATACTCTTTTTTATAAACTTGGGAAATTATGTTTCTTTAAATATTGTTAAATTCATTTTTCACATTACCTTCCATTCCATGGGTGCATTGAGATTCCCAAAAATTAATTTAGACAAGCATTTTTTTTTGTCATATAATTTACATACCAGTGTTGTGATTTTGAGAAGACTTCTATGTTTATATTGATAATTAGTTAATTTATTGTTTTCATCTCCATATCGTGATCACAAAACAACTTTTTCATTATACAATTGTGTCAATTTAATTTCTTGTATTTTTGTTTGCAAATGACAACTTGACTTACTCTAGATGAATTGTCATGTTGTAGGTAATAATTTTAATATTTTGGAATGAAAATACCTCCAAAATTATGCCCCATCATTAACCATCCAATTTGGTTTTCTTTGCATAAAACTATGTAGTATATAGTTGTTAGGGTCCTAACCCGCACATAGGTAGATTAATATACTTGGATGTAATAAAGGTCAATATTAATAAGGCCTTTCAATAAAATAGAATAAGGTGGATGTAAGAAGACCTAATAGAAGCTTCTGCTTCTAGAAGGATCTTCCTCTAGATGCTTATCTTGATAGACATATTTAGTATAAATAAGGGTCGAGGGTATGAAAACCCTAGCTTGGATATTATTGTAACAGAGTACTACTTGATTGGAGGTTGCCCCCTCGAAGAGGCCTGTGAACATTGCTTTCTGAATCAAAGTGCTACTTTTGCTGTTGTTTTTATATCATTTCTATGTTATTGTGGAGATTATGTTGGATATATTACTGTTATTATGCCATTTCTAGCATTTTATTTCTGTTTTGCATATTTATTATATCTAGTATCTTGCAAGTGATATCATAGCACTTTCCTTGGCAGAATTTGTGGGATTTTTTTTTTCTTCAGGGTAGAGACGTATTCTGGCGTCTTTAAACCACAGAGATCTATTGTTATGCGCATAAACCCACGGTTGAGGGATTCATACACGCAGGAAATATAAGTGGTTCTTAAGCGTACATTTATTGGCCACCCTTGTAACCCATGTTGGTACCCCTTCGAGTGGTAGCGCATCAGACAACACCTATGTACGAATCGGCCTAGATTTTCTGAAGCCCTCTTTAGATAAACCTATTGGCCACTGGACTGCTATAGTGTCACTGACAACAACACTCGAGAAGATACTCTCTAGTACCTGGGTAGTCAGGTAGTATGGCTAAGGGTACGGTCTATCCTCCTTAGTTAGTGCCCTGAGATATTGGGCCGAGTACTACTGTTGGACCCTGCACGTATATCAGAGAGCTATAGCATAGGGAAAACCCTTTTCTGTAGAAACCTTGAATACCTAACCCTTGGGGGATAGAAACATAAACAAATTAAAACCAGACCAGATCTATTTCCGCGCAACTGTGTTCGAGTTGTCAAGTAAATACACCTCTTTCTGGTTAAGCATTTGGGGATTTCATCACTGCAGCATTCTTCAGACCAGAACAATTTTCACCATTATTTGAGACATATTCCATTGGATTCATCTCTCTTCCCTTATCACATTCATCCATATAATTTTTTGACAAAATTTTTGACCCCGCCCGCCCCTTTTCAGTTCACCCATCCTCATGGTCCATACCCATAGCAAAGACCCGAAAGCCCGCCTCAACACCATGCAATCTGGTTTCCTAGAAACCCAAAAATAAGTGAAACAACTAAGTGCTACTGTTTCCTCCATCGATTCGTCCATCAATGCTACCATAAATACAACCATGCAATCCTCAATGGAGGAAGTCAAACAAGAACTAGCCACCCATCTTGAATCTGTCTTTGCATCACTCTGCACCAAACTGAAGATCCCTATAGATGACCATTTCTCTGAAGCACCTCCAAAGCATGAAGGCGAAACTTCCTCCCATTCCCATACCTTTCAGTCCCATCACTTTCAATGTGACATACACCTTCCACGGGTGGACGTGACCAAATTTGATGGCTCGGACCCCACTGGTTGGGTAACCCAAATGGAACATTATTTCTCTTTATATGGCATTACAGATGACTTGGCCAAACTCCGATATGGTGTTCTCCATCTAGATCAAGAATGTTGGCAATGGTGGCAATGGAGAAAAACTTCTCATCAAGGGTATATTGCTTGGACCCAATTTGTAACTGAGCATTATGAATGCTTTGACACAGACACCAACCATTTGGGCCATTTGACAAAGTTGAAACAAATCAGAATAGTAGAAGACTTCATAGCTACCTTTGAACACCTGACTTTTCGAATAGAGGGCATCACTGATCCTTTCTTTCGAGAGTGTTTTATTAGTGTCCTCAAGGAGGAGATTCAAGCTCATGTCCTCATGGCTCGACCCTCAACTTGGGTGGAGGATACTAAAAGAGCTAAAGCAGCATAACATGTTGTATCATCTCAAAACCAAAAATGATCCTTCATCCCTTGCCCTAAACCCGTCACTCCCACTACTCCCTCTGCCCCATTGAAAATCCAAAAATTGACCAGGGCTGAAATGGATGAACACCAACTCAAAGGCCTTTGTTATAATTGTGATGACAAATATTTCCTAGGCCACAAGTGTAAGGAACAAAAGATTTTTATGGCCATCTCTGAGGACATTTCAGAAGAGGTTGTTGAAACTCCCCTTGTGTCTGAATCACCTAAAATCACTGACATAACCCCTCCCTCAGACCCTCCCAAAGTAGAACATGTCATTTCCCTCAATGCTCTCACTGACTTTTTCGCTCCCCAAACCCTCAAGTTAATCAGTTACATCAAGCATCGGAAGGTCATCAAACTGGTTGATAGTCGAAGCACCCATAATTTTATTCATCGCCACATTGCCCAAGAAACTCATTGCTACATCCATGCTGTCAACAATTTCCAAATCATGATTTCCAATGGTGGTTCCATGAAATGTGGAGGGCGTTGTGAAAATGTGTGTCTCCAAATCGGCGACTACCACCTAAAATCCCATATGTTTTCTATCGACATGGGTGGTTGTGACATTGTCTTGGGTGCAGACTGGCTAAGAACTTTGGGTCCCATTCTCATGGATTTTAAGGCATTAACCATGCAATTCGACCAGGAAGGCCACCAATATAAATTCCAAGGCATCATTGTTGGTTCACCTGAGGTCATTATCTCCCATCGCATGGAAAAGATGCTAAAAAAAGGTCATTCTGGTGTCATTTCCCAACTCCATGCCATTCAAGCAATAGAAACACCCCCGGTGTCGCATGACCTCCAAGCTCTCCTTTCTAAACATCAAATGGTATTTTCCACTCCCCAAGGCCTCCCTCCTTCCCACGGTGTTCATGATATTTCCATTCCCCTTGTACCCAGAAGCCTTCCTCCCAATATCCATCCATATCGCCACCCCTTCTCACAAAAAAATGAAATTGAGAAAATGGTCCAGGAACTCCTTAATGCAGGCATTATCTGCCCTAGTATGAGCCCTTACTCTTCTCCTGTAGTCATGGTCCTAAAGAAAGAAGGTTCTTGGAGAATGTGTCCTGACTTCCGTGCCCTCCACAAACTGACCATTAAAGACAAATTTCCCATTTCTGTCATTGATGACCTCCTGGATGAATTGAGTGGCACCCAATTCTTTACTAAACTTGATCTTTGCTCAGGTTATCACCAGATATGTATGAAAGAGGTAGACATTCCCAAGACAACCTTTCGCACTCATGAGGGCCACTATGAGTTTTTTGGTCATGCCCTTTGGCTTGTGTAATGCCCCCTCCACCTTCCAAAGCCTCATGAATCATGTCTTTAGTCCCTTTCTCCGTCATTTTGTCTTAGTTTTCTTTGATGATATCGTCATCTATAGAAAAAACTGGACCGACCATCTTGCTCATGTGGATCAAGTTCTCCATCTCCTCTCCCATCACAAACTTTTCCTGAAACAGTCTAAATCTGCTTTTGGTGCCTCAGAAGTAGAATACTTGGGTCATCTGGTTGGCAAGGATGGCGTCAGGGTGGATCCAAAAAAGATTGAAGCTATGCAAGATTGGCTGCACCCAAAGACTCTCAAAATCTTGCGTGGATTTCTGGGCTTAACAAGGTATTATCGCAAGTTTGTTAAGAACTACGAAAAGATTGTAGCCCCTCTCACTGCTCTCCTAAAAAATAAATCTTTCACTTGGACTCCAACCACTACTCAAGATTTTCAAACCTTGAAGACGACCATGTGCACCACTCCAGTGCTAGCCCTTACTGATTTCACAAAGACCTTTGTGTTGGAATGTGATGCCTCAGGGAAAGGAATTGGCATTGTCCTTATGCAAGAGGGTCGACCTTTGTTCTTCACCAGCAAGCAACTGTCTGAAAGGAATCTGGGCAAACCCATCTATGAAAAGGAAATGTTGGCTATTCTACATGTCGTTGAGCTGTGGTGCCCTTATCTCTTGGGGCAACGCTTCCAAATCAAGACTAACCATCAAAGCATCAAGTACTTTCTGGAACAATTCATTTCCTCCCAGGAGCAACAAAAATGGGTGACTAAGCTCTTTGGTTATGATTATGAGATCATTTACAAGAAGGGCAAAGACAATGTATTGGTGGATGCACTGTCCCAAAAATATGAAGAAGAAGGATCCCTTTTTTCTCTTTCCTTCATTGTACTCGATTGGCTCCAATCTGTGCGCCAGGAATGGCTTCAAGATCCCAAAATTTCGCATATGATCCAACAATTGAAAACCAAGGCTCCGGATTCCCTAGGGTACTCTTAGATATAGGATGAGCTTCGATACAAAGGCCATTTGTATTTAAGTAAACAATCAAAGCTTAAATCCATAGTACTTTCTAAGCTTCATGCTACACCCACAGCGGGGCACTCAGGGTTCACCAAAACATATGTCAGAGTCAAATGTTCTTTTTTTCTGGGATGGTATGAAATAGGAAATCCGTAATTTTGTAGTTGAATGTGAGGTGTGTCAATGCAACAAGGGCGAAACAGTCAAATCTCCGAGCACACTACAACCACTTCCAATTCCATCGGATATTTGGAAGGATATCTCTATGGAATTTATTACCGGCTTACCCAAATCAGGGAATAAATTAGTCATAATGGTGGTTGTTGATCACCTTTCCAAGTATTCTCATTTCTGCACTCTTCAACACCCATTTAATGCATCCACAGTGGCTCAAATTTTCATGGACCAGGGCTTCAAGCTTCATGGCATGCCGCACTCTATTGTTTCTGATCATGACCCAACTTTCACAAGCAATTTTTGGCAAGAACTGTTTAATCTCTAGGGCACCCAATTGCATCTCAGAACAACTTATCATCCCCAGACTGATGGGAAAACATAAGTTGTCAACAAGTGTTTGGAAACATATCTGAGGTGTTTTTCTTCTGAAAAACAACATCAGTGGGCTCAATGGCTACCCCTAGCCAAATGGTGGTACAACACTTCCTACCATACAACCACTCGCATGAATCATTTTGAAGAGGTATATGGACAGAAGCCACCTTCATTTCTCTCATACTTATCGAGTACCTCGAAGGTCCAGGCGGTTGACTAAACACTTACAGTTCGAGAGGATATTCTTTGTACCCTTAAAGATAACTTGTTCATGGAACAAAATCACATGAAGCAACAAGGAGATCAAGGTCACTCTGAACGTCAATTTGCAGAAGGGGATCAGGTGTTTTTGCTACTGCAACCATACAAGAAAACTTCCCTCAAGGTCGAGCATTGCCAAAAGCTAGCACCCAAATTTTATGGTCCTTATACAGTTCTCAAGTGTGTGGGACAAGTCACATATTAGTTATCTCTGCCCAGTCAGTCGAAGCTACATCCAATTTTCCATGTTTCATGCTTAAAGAAGGTGATTGGAACCAGGTGCCAAATTCAAACCAACCTTCCTGATTTAGCTGAAGAAGGATCCATTTGGCTACAGCCAGAAGCAGTTTTGGACCAACATGAGCGTCGCCTGCATCAGAGAACCATCAAGGAAGTGCTAGTCCAGTGGAAAGATACGAATCCAATAGATGCCACTTGGGAACCACCTACCATTCTGCAATAGTTTCCTCATCTCAAGTCTTGAGGACAAGGTTGTTTTTAAGGGGGAAGACATGTTAGGGTCCTAACCCGCACATAGGTAGATTAATATATTCGGATGTAATAAAGGTCAATATTAATAAGGCCTTTCAATAAAATAGAATAAGGCAGATGTAAGAAGATCTAATAGAAGCTTTCACTTCTAGAAGGATCTTCCTCTATATGCTTCTCTTGATAGACATATTTAGTATAAATAAGGGTTGAGGGTATGAAAACCCTAGCTTGGAGATTATTGTAACAGAGCGTTACTTGATTGGAGGTTGTCCCCTCGAAGAGGCCTATGAACATTGCTTTCTGAATCAAAGTGATACTTCTGCTGTTGTTCTTATATCATTTATGTGTTATTGTGGAGATTATGTTGGATATATTACTGTTATTCTGCCATTTCTAGCATTTTATTTATGTTCTGCATATTTATTATATCTGGTATCTTGCAATAGTCCATTTCTCATTTATGAAGAGAAGAATATTCTTTTTATTTCAAATCTTAGATATAATACATTAACATAAAAATATGTTTCCACAATAGAAATCCAACAAAGGTTTACAACACATCTACATTTACAAAAAAAAATAGCTTTATGGTATTTAATGGAAAACCTTCCAACCCCCCTTCCATCCCTCCCCTCATATTCTACTTTCGCCCCATCAATCTCTTCCCATCATCCTTTCAAGCAAGGTAATATGCAAATCTTCCAACCACCATTTCTTCCCTTCCTTTATCCCCTACTCTCCTCCCCATTGAATGGTATTTCTTGGGAATGATTTTTTGTCAATTAACTATTGTTTTTCCTTTTTTTTCAATTTTGTTTTTTGTCAATTGACTCCTTTCACTTTAAAAATTCCTCTATTTTTTATATTAAATATTCTTATATTGATAATATTCACCAAAATTTGAAAGTTTTAATAGTCAATTGCATGTTTGTTTATTGAATATTCACCTACATATATATATATATATATATATATATATGTATATGTATGCTTTCTTTACTCCCGAAGAATCTCCCAAAATACTATACTAAGGTATAACATTTGAATTATTAAAAAATACCCTACAGGTCCATCCATATACTTTGCCCCATATCTCATCATTTGAGTCAGATGCAGAGCTCCCAATATCCCTTTATTCCCTTCCTTCACCCCTCTCTCTACCCCACCCTTCATCCTTTGAGTGGGATGTGGAGCTCCCGAACACACTTTCCTCTCTTCCTTCATGCTCCACCTTTAACCCCATCCATCTCTTCCCAGTATAATTTTAAGAATGTTGTGATAATGATCTACCTACCCACCTTGTTACGAGAAAAATATTGCTATGGCTAGGGGAAAACCACAACAGACAGAAAGACACCAAGAAATAAACACTAGTCTCAAGTATGCTAGATAAACAGAAATGATAACAAGAGAAGGATAGAATCTTACCTCCCTCGGACATCCGAAGAAGACCACAGTTGAGCTCATGACCTAAAGTGTGATGCTTGCAACTTGTCCTCAACAACCAAGATAAACAAGCATATAGAAATTATATAGAACTTTAGCATATAAACTAGCATAATCGATTAACATGTATAAAAAAATTCTCATGTAAGGTAATACAAATATTCGCAACATATAATTGGATGAGAAAAGAGTATTTCTATTAATGTAATCAACAAAAGTACATAGGTGACAAACTTATGTAACGACACATATCGGAACCGATAAGCTAAGTCCCTCTAGTCGGGACTTCACCACTTCAATCCTCCATAAAGGCAAGCTCACAAGTAGTAGGAGTAATTGAGTTTCTCCTTTTGAAGATAGGAAGAGCTTGGGGGTTGAACACAAGAAGTTCAGACTTTCAAGGACAAAGGGATGCATAATTAATATGAAGTGAAATTTCTCTAGGGTGTCTTTGCTCTCAATGATGAATGTGTTCAAGGCTTGTCTATGGTTAAATTTATAGCCTCCAAATGTAATTGAAGGCTCGAGTCAAAGTGTTTCTAGTATACAGAAGGTCAAGGATCATGGATATCATGACATGGTGTGGAAAACTGACATATTTTTAATTTTTGAGCACAAAACCCGATGTACGCAAGTAATGGAGCAACTTGCGTATACGTGATCTGTCTAACAGTGACCTATGTATATGTACAAAACTTTAAATTTTTTACTCTGGAATGAACAAAAAGGATAACTTGCATTTGAAGAGGGAAAGAGAAGACCATCAAAACAAGATACATGGAGTGTGGAAAAAATTGCTATAACACACCTTTATTTATACCCCTTTCGACCTTTCCTTCATCCATCTACACTACGTGATCATTCATCCTTTGGGTGAGATTAAAAAATCCTAATATCTATTTATTCCCTTCCTTCATATACCTCTCTCCACCTTCTCCTTCATCCTTTGGGTGAGATGCAGATCCCTTGATACCCCTTTCTTCCCTTACTTCATCCATGCACTCTACTCCTTCCATCTCCTCCCTTTCTTCCAACTTTACCCTCCACATTTATTTTACAAAATTTTAAATACAAATAAATGTCAATCTTCATAAACATAATTGCGGGGAATATCCATTCTAGTATCACCAAGAAGAGATAAGATGAGAGGGTCCAAATTTTCAAAACTAATTTCACAAAAAATTTCAAAATATTCAAATAAAAAAATTTAAACGCAAATCATAAAAATCAAATACATAATTAATAGGGTGTTATACTTAATGACAAATCAAAATCAAAATATTTTATACAAATGAAAAGTATTTAAATTATGATTTTTTACTACAATTGAAATTGCTAACTAAAACTATTGAAAGTATAATTTGTTAGTACAATTTGAATACAAATCATAAAGTCAAATACATAATTAATAGGTTATGATTTTTTACTACAATTGGAATTGCTAACTAAAACTATTAAAAGTATTATTTGTTAGTACAATTTGAATGCAAATCATAAAAGTCAAATACATTTAATTAATAGGTGTTGGAATAGCTAACTAAAACTATTAAAAGTATTATTTATTAGTACAATTTGAATGCAAATCATAAAAGTCAAATACATAATTAATAAGTGTTATACTTAATGACAAATCAAAATCAAAATATTTTATACAAATGAAAAGTATTTAAATTATGATTTGTTTATTACAATTGGAATTGCTATTGCTAACTAAAACTATTGAAAGTATTATTTGTTAGTACAATTGGAATTGCTAACTAAAACATTCATTGCACATAAAAAGTCTAACAAAGTATTAACAAGTATCCTTTTATATTTTGCACATAGTTATAAACCCTTATATATTGTGTTTTCTTAACACATATCCTTTTATATTCCGCACATAGTTCTAAAGCCTTATATATTGTGTTTAGCTGAAATAATATGAAGAAATTAAATATAATTTTCAGTGATAGTAAATGATGAAATAGAAAAAGAAAGATAAAGAGCACTAGTGGTGTAGTTCTAAAGCAATGACACTAGATCATGATGAAATCATGCATATAATATCAAAACATCATCTATTTTGAATAAAATAGAATAACATTTTTATAACAAATAAAAAAATGTGGAATATAAACACATCACATAATTATTATTATGTGACTATTATTTTACTTTTCCTAATAAGTTAAAAATGTTGAATTTTTAAACACACTCAATCATCATTCATTATGTGAATATTATTTAAACCATACATATCTCATAAATAGATAATAACAACAAAATCAAATACTATGTAAATTCTAACCATAACCATGCACTACAAACATGAGATTTTTACTAAAAATTACTCAACATCATCATTTCAAATTACCTAAATTGTTTCATAATTTTAATATCAAACACCTATCATATTTTTTTCCATTATATAATTTACCTACTATAACATTTCCTTATGTGTAATATTTATTTTTCTGTTTTCTACTAACTTTTCAAGTTAAATTCATCCATAATAATTGTATTTGTTTCCAAAAACTAATGTATATTTCCATACTTTGTGTAATGATTTGGTTCTTAAATATTTCTTTGAATTGTCATCTTCCTTCTATTTGGAACTTGTTTACAACGCATTAAATTTCAAATAAATATATTTGATCTCAAACATTAATAAATATTTTTTTTAACTTTTCTTGTGTTCTTTCGTGATCGTTTCGCTAAATTTTAATATCAAAATTTGCATTTAGACAAGATCTATAAAAACTACTAAAGCATGAATGAATACATATTTTTTTTAATAGTACATATTAGTTTCTTTCTCATTTCCTATCTCCTTATGTTACGTTGTTTATTATGTGAAAAATATAAATTATTGAAAAATATTTTTTGAATAAAAAATAACTATTTTTTTTTACCAAAATATATATTATTTAAACATATTCAAGGGTGAGTGTAAGTTAATGATGGTCTCTCATGAAGTGTTAGTGGCAATGTAAATCTCGAAAAACAACAATATGTTAACATGGAGGGATTATTCAAGGTACTTTTACAATGAATTTCAATATGGTGTCAGAAGATGAAAAGCAGTAAATTGAATTAGATTTCCAAATATACAACTTTTATTCATAGACATTGTGAATAACTAGGTCAAATTTGATTTTTTCTAAAAGTGGTATTTTATTTTTCCAACAAAATATAAGATATATGTTTTCGTTCGTGCAAGGGTTGAGTATCTTAACGATGGAATTTTGTTCCAAAAACTTGTATACTTGTAGAGAACCCGTTTTTCTTGTGTGGTGTATTTTTTGGAAATTTTTAATATTAATTTTATATTTTTTTTTAAATTATCAAAGTCAACATATGCCTCAAATTACAATGTCTTTTATTCATGAAGGCTAAAAGGGTCTTAAAATGATCAAAACATTTTGTTTTAGATCGTAGGTATCGGTCTCATCTTGTGTCGCATACATCTCATTTGAGAAATGGTTAAGCTGAGAAAAAGTTATAGAAAAAATAAGAGAGGTATGTATTCTAGGATTTTGATACATGTGAACACAAAAATATATTAAAAATAGTAAACAATAATATATATTTTTTAAATTATATATTTGAAATTTTCATAGATGACTTGATCTATGTCTATAATTTCATCAACAACTAAATTTTTTATCCTATAGAAAAATAACGTCAAAGACAGAGATATAGAGGGGTAGTCACAAAAATGGAGGTTTTTATGAATTTGTAGATTGATCCAGTAGGTTTTTAATATCAGAACTAAGTCTGAGCCAACCAATTCAACATACACCTTATCACTCCTTCCCAAAAAAATTGAATTCAAACAAGCGCGCACGTGCTCTAGTAGCACGTGGGTGCTTCAGGAGCACACATGCACTCCTAAAAATAATTTCCTTCCTTCTCTATATTTTTCCTCCCTCTCCTACATCTATACCCCCCCCCCTCCTAGACCTAGACGTGGCAAGATTTAGACATCACAAGGTGTGGGAAGACCTAGAGCTAGACCTTACCTTGAAATGCCGCAAAATCTTACACCCACTCTCTCTCTATCCCCCCCTCTTCCACTCTCTCTCTCTCTATCTCTTTCTCTCTATCTTCCCCTTTGTCCCTCACTCCCCTCTCTCTTCCACCTCTCTTCCACCCTTTATCTCTCTCATCATTGTTAGTCTCATTCTCACTCTCTATGCCCCTCTTTCTCTCTCTATCCTCCCTCTCTATCTCCCTTTGTATCCCCCCCTTCTTCTCATTCACTCGCTACCCCGATTCTATGTTTCCATTTTTTATTCCCTTCCTCTCACTATCCCTCTCTCTACCCCCCTTCTATTATGGTAATTTCTCACTCTGTTATGATAATAAAAAATTTCCATACCCAGGAATAAACCTGTTAGGCTATGGTAGACATAGCTCTTTACGGAACATCATACATATAAAATTAAACATCTAATAGGTAATCTAGTAATACACAAATTAAATGCGAAAATCATAGAAATATACTACAATAGCTTACACAGGAAATATTATAAATATCATGGCATGTACAGAATACACAACATAAAAATTAGTATAGAGATGGTACTTATATTTTTACGGAAGTCATCAACTGCGTGCATACATTACATGAACCTCCCATCCTTAGACCATGTTGCTCTAAGCTATCAACAGTGGGTCACCCCCGAGATGGGACTAAACTCCACCTAGGGAAAAGGGAATCCTAGGCTAGTTTGAGACTACGGAAAGCTGCACAATGCAAAAGGAAGGATTCCCTCCCAGGAGCCTACTTTTTACCACCGCTCATAGACTCTCATTCCCCACATGCCTATCCCACCCCGAGAATATACACCTTCATTGTTACATAGTCCATCGACTACTCCACTTCCCTTCAAGGGATTCAGGAACAGGTCAGATCAGGAATTCTCAGATCTCCGTAGTTGTTTTTGGACTCCCTCCAAGAGAAATCATTTCCCCAACAATCTCTCTCACCTTGAGAGAGTTTCTCACATACCTGAAAACCTTCTTCTTCAATCCATGGGCCTGAAAACCCGCCTCTTCAAAACCACAAGCCTCACAACCTTCTTATTTTGTCCAACTCCTAAGTCAAATGGGTAAACACAGTAGAAAAATTGGGTATGGGTTCTAGTAATGAAAACAAGCAACACCAGTCTAGAGAAAACGTGGGTAGAAAAAAAAATGTCTAGGGCGTGATATGGCTCAGGAACTGCATATTCATGCTACGACTCACAGGAAAATGAGTTAGCTTCATGAGTTCCAAGTTTCAGAGGTTGCAGAGGTCAACGAGGGAGGAAATGGTTGGTTGCGTGAATGCTCATTCTAAGTGTGTGCATGAGTGAGGAGAATGGAAAGAATGTGGAGTGAACCCCCACAACAAACTAATTTCCCACATAAATATGCATGTCCTAAATCGAACACCTATCCTCATGAAGTTGCATGAGATCCACTTCTCATTCATTCCCCTTCCCACAGGAACTTAGGATAACATGAGTTATTTCCCCAAACCTTAGTCTTTTAGGAAAATATATTATAATATTCCCTTTTGGTTAAGCCC
Organism: Picea engelmannii; assembly: GCA_009831015.1. NCBI lineage: Eukaryota > Viridiplantae > Streptophyta > Pinopsida > Pinales > Pinaceae > Picea > Picea engelmannii. Next base: position 656,862 of record ML790368.1, on the reverse strand, counting down.
TTAATTTTAGCCGTTTTTCCTAGCCTCTCAGCCCCATCTCTTTCCCTACCTAGTGGAATTTAGTCCCCCACAACTCTTTCTTTGTGGTTAGTCTACACACAGGGATGTATTTTATATTAATGATATGCATAATTACATATACAAAAATAGGCTCACTAGCCGAACATCACATAAGCCTCCTAACTTATAATCACTTGGCTCACCATCCTACAAAACATGTTTACAATTCAGCAAGGGCTCGGCCTTGGGGTATTACACTCAATGGAAGGACGAGCATTTTAGAATATGCAGAGATACATTTCCTATTGGTATTGTGTTATCAGTGGTTAATTTTGTTGAGAACTACACCCTTCAACCAAAAAATGAGATTCAAATCCAATATTATCCCTCAAAGAAGGTCAATATAATGGTACATATCGCATACAAGCATGGACCGGATAGTAATGAACAAAATAGAGTTATATTAAAATAATATCACTTCCACATAAGTGATGATCGGTCCCATGAATTAGCCTACATACAACAATGTTTTCAGTTTTTCTACAATCATCTTAAGGAGAAGAACATACAGATGGATCAACATTGGATTTGGTCAGACGGTTGCACAGGTCAGTTAAAAAATAATCGTGTATTTCAATGGTTTTGTATGTTGCACAAAAAAATAAAGGTACCACAAATTTGGAACTATTTTGAGTCCGAGGACGGGAAAGGGGAGCATGATGGAGTAGGTGCATGCATAAAAACAACATTATGTAGGAAAGAAATGAAGTTCACTACTACTTCCCTCATTCAAAATGAAAAATCCATTGTTGAATGGTGTTCTTGTTATAACCCTAATTTTCACCAGACATGCTTACCTGGCATCAAGCCTTCTCAAATTCCTTCTTTGCCAAAACACTGTTAAACAACTCTTCTTAAAAACCCCTTTTATAAAGGCCCACGTGCCCTGCTCCATTACTACAGGCGTGTACATGCTAATTGACCCAAGACAGCCCACATGTACCTACAAAAGCACGAAAAAAGGAAAGTTGTTAACAGAACACACAGCTTTGGGTAAGTTAACTAAACCTTTCGGCCATGCATGGCCAGTCATTCGACCAAATACCTAGCTCCTTATAACCTATAAAAGAAGGGGTAGGGGTCCCATTTGAAAGGAGGAGAATCATAGTAAAGAAACTATACCCGATTAAGCATTCCCTTTGTCCCAACCTTTATCCATCCTTGTGCAATGAGAAGTATAGAGCAAAGTAGTTGGAAGATAGTGGAAGAAGAGCCCAAGACCAGGATTGAGGAGCAGTAGCCGACTTTATCATTATAAGGTATCATTGTAAAGTTAATAAAAGAATTTTTTTTCCCGTCCCGCCATATGAGATTGTCATTATTGGAATATTGATTGTATGATTGATTAAATCTCTAACTCATTAGTTCATAGATCAAATGCATGTGGAGTTCTTTGTTTGTATTTGGTGAATGAAGGTCAGCATTGGGAGGAGAGTTGCAGTCAAAGAATGATCAATCATGAAAAGGGATCGACATCAAACATGAAAAATAAGGTGTGTCAACTTAATCTCTTGAGCCTTGCATTTACATATGAGTAATGGGGGTTTAGGCATGGGATGATGGTAAAAAGTAAGAATCTTTAGGTCATTTTTGCATGCATGATAAAACCCTTAGTGCTAGTCCATAAGAGGGATTTTCCACCCACAACAGAATTGATGACCATACTAGGAAACTCTAGGGTTTCTGGGAATGTTTTTTCTTAGGTATTTTTTCTGGGAATGTTTTTTCTGCAAAATTCTGAGCTAACAAAGATTCTAGTATTCCATACCAGTTATCTCTGTTTCTTTGCTTGAATGCATTTTTTTTCGAGACCCACAGAGGTACATGTGACCTGTATAAAGTCTGCACACGTGTACCCACTCCCTACCTTCCCACAACCCACATGTACACGCTAGCTGAGGAAGTGTCAGTCGCGTGTATGATTCCAGAAAATTTCTTTTAGAGAGGTAGTCATCCTCTCCCCTATCAGAAATAATCCTTCTCAGAGGTTTTCTGGAACTCTTTCTAGTCTTTGTTGTTTGCAGTCCATAACTTAGGTTTCACCTCATATTGGTTTGTTCTATGAATTTTTCCTTGAATTGTTTTCTTTTTTCTGTTAAAGTAAGTGTCTAATTCTTCAAGAGATCTTGGTTTTCAGTACCAGTAGTCTCTACCTGGGCTGGATTGCTTGGCCTTTCATTTGTATTAGAGTTTCATAGATACACGTAGCCTGTATAAGGCCAGAACGCATGTACATGTGCCCTGACTTTACACAGCTCGCGTGCACACGCTTGCTATTGAACTGTCAACAATGTGCCTGTGGATAAAAATTTTGTTTAAGGTGAGGCAATCATCATTTCCTTTGATAAGAGTTATATCTCTCAAGTTTTTGTGTCTCTGTCATAGCGGTCAGTAACTTAGGTTTGATCATAGCAATAGCTTTCTTTTTCATTAAGAAGTTTTTCTCAAAATTTGCTTTTTATAAGGTTTTAATGCAAGTGTGAGAGTCTAGTTTTAATTTTCTTGTGTGTTATTTTTAAAGTGACTCTTTGTGATCTGCGTTTAGTCTAGAATTTTTCTTGGTTTTTACTTGTTGATATTTTTCCTTTTTTCTTTGTGAGCATTCAAATAAATTTTTTTTTTTTTATTTCTTTGTTTGGTTAAATAGTGTTGGTTTGCATTAGTAACCAGGAAAAGTCTTTTCTTTCATAAGTTCTTAATGGTTTACTTAGATCATAAGTAGCTCACAGTCGAGTGAAATCCTACTTTGATTTTGTTGTTCAAAGATCTTAGAAATTTTTTAGTTTGAAAAGTTGTTTAAGATTTGAGTCAAGAAGAAGTTATTTTGTTTCCATCTTTCTATTTATTTTTCTTTCGTCTTTCAAACATCACTAGTTTCACTTTCATAACCTTTGACTTAAGCCAAGCCATAAAAATTAACGCTAAATCTAAAATTCATTAGACTTTTTATGTTTGTAGGGTCAACCAACTAGTTTAGGGTTAAGGCCTTGAATTAGGTTGGAGAGGAAATTCTTCAAGGCCATTAAATCAAACATTGGAGTCTGAGTTAGGGAGTGTCAAAGTCCAGTATCGTGAAAGTTATCTGGGACCCCCCTCTAATACAGGGGATAAACACGAGGTTCCATGTGGAAAGGTAGCGGAGATAACCCCTCCAAAGTTGGACCAATCGTAGTGGAGAACACATATAGAGGGCTTGTCTCGGGATTTCGTCGATTGCATTTGTCACGGAGCTTCATGGGTATCGAATCAGTTCGAGGTCCTTAGTTGTCTTTCAGACCACTTTCCCTCGATACCCTTGACAGGTTTTGGGTTTGATACCCTGCTCATTGTGGTCTGCCCAACTTTCGACTGTACCCGCCTGGTGATTGTTCACGCGCTGGCAACCTAGTTGCCTATATTTTTTAGAGACATACACAGGTGACTGTGGGGGTTTACCACGGTACCTAGGATAGACATTGGGCCACTCTTTGCAGAGTATACCCAGAGGGTGCTTCCATGTTCGAGTTTCACTTGCACCAGTAAGTTGCTCCAGTGTTGGTTGGTGTAACTGTTCTTCCAACTAGTTAGTCATTTGCTTGATTTGCCTTTAGGAAATTTTAGTGTGTGCTATGTGCTCCCTAGTTTTCCATAGTGAGTTAGTCAGTTGTGGCTTTGGTTCTCTGAACTAGGGTGGTATACCGCCCACTTCACTGATTGAGAGGAATTTTCAGTTTTCCGCTTAGAAACGTGGAGCTGCCTCTTTATAGGTGTTGTTTTGATAACATTGGTTCTTTAGAGTCAATGTGTGAGACTTTTACGGACTTGAATGATACCACAAAGGGAGAAACTATGAATAAGATATTCATGGCTAAAGTTCCCGATGATACCAACCAAGGAACCCCCTCGCAAGGGGATTCTTGTGATTTTTCTTTCTTCGGAAACGTTGGTGTCCCATAGATGGCCACTTTGTACATTCCTGGGTTGAATGTGGGATTATCGGTTTGGTTGGGTACCATTCCAAATGTCCCAAATTCTCTTGATGCTTCTCAATTAAGCACTTTATTTCATGGGTGCCATGTTGATGTTTCTTTGACAACAAAGTATTTTCCTCCTCCTTCTCCCACCTATGGTGAAAGTACAGTTACTACTAATAATAAGTCTAAACGAAATAGAAAGAGGAAGAATAGGAAGAAGAAATCACCAACCTCTACGAGTCATGTTGGAGATAGGTCGACAACCTCTGCAAGTCATGTTGAAGGCCAGCACCCATCCTCTACAAGTTATGTTGGGGGCACATACCCACCCTCTGCAAGTCATGCTGGGGGAAAAAGTCCAGTCACTACTAGTCATACTGGTAATAGGTCTGTAGCCTCTGCAAGTCATGTTATTGACCCATCACTAACCTCTGCAAGTCATGTTGGAGATGTGCAACCAACCACTGCTAGTCATGCTAGGGGCATTAATTCTATTGAGAAACCTAGATGGATAGGACATAAAATTAAGTTCCCTTGTAAGCTTTGCAAGGGGTACCACCTTACTCATCTATGCCCTGGCATTCCAGAGGTACAAAGATTGTGGTCCCTATTGGCAAGATCTTTTGATTCTAAGTATTCTAAGGTTTCATCACAGTTTATTCAACCATTGGTTGAGAAATTGGTCACGCCGATGCAGTCATCGGTTGATCCCACTCCTCTTTTGGGGGGTGAGGTTCCTTTAGACCATGTAGTCTCACAACCTATTCAACCATTGGTTGTGAAAGTGGTCATGTTGATGCAGTCATCGGCTGATCCCACTCCTCTTTTGGGGGGTGAGGTGCCTTTAGACCTTGTAGTCTCTCAGCCTATTCAACCATTGGCTGCGAAATTGGTCATGCCGATGCAGTCATTGGGTGATTCCACTCTTCTTTTGGGGAGTGACATGTCTACCGACTATGTTTTTAGCATTTCCAGTTCAGTATTTTAAGAACAAGGGGCGATTCCGCTCACTCCAAGAACACCCCCTCAAAGCCCTAGGATGGTTTCCTTTGATTGGAATGACCTTGTTGAGCCTCATCTTCCTTCCTCCGAACCCTTTCAAATAAGGGTTGAAGTTAATTCAAAAAACATTTATCGATGTATTTTGGATGAAGGAGCTTCTGCAAGTATTTTATCCTGCTCGGTTTGGAAAGTCTTGGGATATCTCGATCTTGTGTCTTCTTTGCATGAGCTGCTGGATTTTGACAGATGTCCTAGTGAATATTTGGGGGTTCTTCCTCAATTACCTATATCTTTAAGTGGGAATACTGTCCTTGTTGATGTTATGGTGGTGCAAGGCCCGTTAGATTTCAATATGCTTCTTGGGAGTGATTATGTATATGCTATGAACGTTGTGGTGTCTACGCTCTTCCGGGTGATGCACTTCCCTCACAATGGAAGCATTGTTACTATTGACCAGCTGGCATCTGATAATCACAATCTGAATTTGACATTATTTCAGACTACCCCTTTATATGTTCCTAGCATTCGTGTAGACTCTACCCTGCCACGGGTTAATTATGTGACATCTTATCCTCGATCTTCAATTTCTTATGAGCAGGAACCTGTGCAATCATGTTTTCCTTCTCGAGACTTGGAATCAACAATTGATCCATTAGTGTATCCAATGGGGGCATGGGAGCCCTTGCTTCGCCCTCTTGGTCCAAGTGGGCTTGAGTATCTTTCTAAGTTCGATCTTGTTGTTAGTATATCCTCAAGCCCTCATGATCGTGATTCTTCATTGATAGACTCTTCTAGTCCTGGCCAGAACCCCCATCGTCATATGGAGTATGGTCAAGTTACTTCACCTGTTGGGACCATTGACCCTCATTTGCGTGATTTCCCATATTTTGGATTTCCTTCAGATGAGGCTACCCTTGAAGCCATGACTATGATTTCTATCCCGCAGGAGGACTTACACCATGGTTTGTGTTTTCTTCCCTTTTGGGAGACTTCCCAAGTTGATTATCGAAGAGACTCTTGGTCTGAGCCTAGTAACAGGCTCTACCTCAACCAGTTTCATACATGAGTCATAGCCCCCACGGGTCTTATTTTAATCCTTTTTTAGACCCTCTAAACATGAAAATATTGTTGAGTGATCTTGTGGCCTTTCACACTCGTTAAACTAAAATTTGAAGTCACGTCTATCCGACGATAGTTTACCACTTTTTCGGCCTGGATGGTCAACTATATGAACAAAGGTATACTCTAGAGGCATCGAATCTCTGGAAGAGTATTCTCAGGAATAATTTTAACCCTTTTTCGAGCCTGAGGGAATAAATTTATGAAAAAGGAATCCACACGGAGTCCATAGTTAAGCTCTTTTCAGAATCCCTAAAATTGAAAAGATTGCCAAGTGACCTTATTCTTTCACACTCATTAAAATGGTCCAGAAGAACATTCCTGACGGAGTCCATAGTTAATCTTTTTTTCAGACTCCTTAAAAATGAAAAAATGGCCGAGTGATCTTGTTTGTATCACACTCGTTAAAATGGATTTGAATAAACATCTTGTTGATGCTAGTTTACCCTTTTTTTGAACCGACTAGACTAACTTCGAAAAAGGTACCCCAGTGGAGTCTCCTTTTACGTTTTTGAGACTCTCTAAATATGAAAAACCATCGAGCTTACCTTCTCTGGGCTCGTTAAACTTACATCGAAGGATGTTACCATTGTGTGTTTGGTTAACCGCGTTTGCATACCTACATCTTTAGTCTAATGTCGACTCCATGTTTCTCTCAACTGAACCATCTGAAGCATGCCTTATACGGAAGCCCTGTAGCACTTTGCCTCTGCATCTTGACACCTTTGGTCCCAGGAGGGATTTTTCCTGCATGTCCTTTCTTTGAACATCAGTCTTGTCCTTGCACCTTAGACTTGTATGTTTTCGACACTCTTTCCTCCTTTGTAACGTAACATTCTTTTATTCTTTTTCCAAAATTATTGAAAAAGACAAAAAAATCAAATATACCCCAAAAAGAGGAAGGGAAAAGTATTTTTTTTTTATTGGCAGCACAATGAGTCACCCTTGGATAAAGCATATATGTCCATTTGTTCCTCAAACCCTAGGATTTAATATGACCTTAGGAAGTTGTTCCCACTACATTGAGTTGTGTCCTCCTCCGTTTGGTTATTCTTCCAAATATATGGAGAGTTTGTGTTGCCTCCTGCCTTGTAAACTTATGTTAATGCCATGCTGCCCAAGTCTCATCATTTGTCATGATATTGTCCAAAGGAGGTTTTTACCAATCCTGAGTCGACCCCTCTGTAGTTTGTCTCTTTCCCTCATGCCCGACCATCCCAAAATTCCAATCAAGTCTTTGTTCAAAATCAATGAAGCCTTCAATCTGATAATCAAGATTCTCTAGTCCATGACCGATGAACCGTCGAAGACCTCTGGGTAGTGAAGTCATACACTCATATTAAAATTCTCCTTGAGTTTTGAATATTTTGAATTTGTTGCTCGATCTCTGAAGACCTCATCTCCAACCATCAGTCCTTATCATCTTCTAGAAAATGGATACTCTACATGTATATATTTTTTATTTTGAGATGTAGCTCCGCTATGTATTTCTCATGGCTACACTTTATATAGTTATATGACATAGATATACAATTTATTTGACTAGTAACCATGATTTTATTTTATCCTGAGCATGGTTATGCCCGCCTCTGTGAGACAATTATTATTCTGCAAATGACACCTCCCGATTTCTGGTCCCTGGGCTCACTTGTTTGGAACATCAGTGAATATTGTTAATGTATTTCAGCCATCAAGTGCTCTTTTGACCTCATACATTAGGGGGCATCTATTATATCCCTAATTTTCACCAAACATGCTTATCTGGCATCAGGCCATCTCAAATTCCTTCTTTGCCAAAACACTGTTGAACAACTCTTCTTAAAAAACCCTTTTATAAAGGCCTACGTGCCCTGCTCCATTAGTGCACACATGTACATGCTAGCTGACCCAAGACAGCCCGCATGTAGCTAGAAAAGAACAAAAAAAGGAAAGTTTTTGACGGAACACACAACTTTGGGTAAATTAACTAAACCTTTTGACCATGCATGGACGGTCATTCGACCAAATACCTAGCTCCTTCTAACCTATAAAATAAGGGGTAGGGGTCCCATTTGAAAGGAGGAGAATCATAGTAAAGAAACTATACTCGATTAAGCATTCCCTTTGTACGAAACTTTAGCCATCCTTGTGCAAAGAGAAGTATAGAGAAAAGCAGTTGGAAGATAGTGGAAGAAGATCCCAGGACCAGGATCGAGGAGCAGTAGCCGAGTTTATCATTGTAAGGTATCATTGTAAAGGTAATAAAAGAACTTCTTTTCCCATCCCACCATATGATATTGTCATTATTGGAATATTGATTGTATGATTGATTAAATCTCTAACCCATTAGTTCATAGATCAAATGCATGTGGATTTCTTTGTTTGTCTTTAGTGATTGTAGGTCAGCATTGGGAGGAGATTTGCAGTCAAAGAACGACCAAGCACGAAAAGGGATCGATATCAAACACAAAAAATAAGGTACATCAACTTAATCTCTTGAGCCTTGTATTTACATATGAGTAATGGGGGTTTAGGAATGGGATGATGGTAAAAAGTAAGAATCTTTAGGTCATTTCTGCATGCATGATAAAACCCTTAGTGCTAGTCTATAGGAGGGATTTCCCACCCACAACAGTTCTTCAGTAATGGGAGAGGGAACAAGAACCCGTGAAGACAAATCACACAAGAAAGGACATGTAAATAGATATTTTTAGGAGGTGGTCGATGTAGACTGATCACAGTGGTATGAATGCAAAAAAATCGAGGGCAGTTGTGGATTCCATTAAGTTATAACATCAGATAATGCAATAGTTGAAATATGAAGGAGAAAACTCTCTTGCTTTTGTGCTCCATTTAGTAGTAATGAATGGGATGATTGTGAATAGACAAACTGGGTTGATATATGGGATTGTGTATTGCTCCCCATTGGTCAATGTATAACTATGGAATTATCCCAATTGGAGGAGGACCAATCAAGTATTTTAGCAGATTATGATCATGTCTTAGATATCGTACTTCTAGGTTCGTTGAATCATTCTATTAAATTTTGAATAACTAGAATGAACACGATATGCTTTGGTAATTTAGTGGACACACATTTTGGAACTCCATTTTTTGTAGGGCACATATACGCAGTGGTTTCCCCAAGAGATAATCAATGGGGCACTGATTATTGGCTGACACGATGCTTAGAGGAAAATCATACCCTCATGTGATTAGTAACAGACTTTGAAGGCGTTGAATTTCCGACAGGGTCAATGGTTATTAAAGGAGAATATCTGGCATAGGATGAAATAACATGAAAGAAAGGTGGTTATGTATTTCAATATTATAAACCATGTGAATTTGGATACCACTTTACAAACTTGGTTATTGGTACAAACTCCCAACTACAAAAAATGCCAAGTAATAACTCATCAAATTTACAATACTTCTTGCCTTATTTTGAGCACAAGAAGTTAATGGAAACCGTCAGTATTAGAAGTGATCCCTATGGTCTATTTGAATGACCATCTAGCTATGCTAAAGAAATAATTTTGGCTTCATTTTGACTATTGTTAAAATATTTGTAATTTTGTTAAAAAAAATTCCTTGCCTTGCCTTGCCTTTCCTTTCCTTTCCTTCACTTGCCATTCCATGCCATGCCACGCCTTCCCTTTTCTTGCATTTATTTTACTTTCATTTCCTTTTCTTTCCATCACTTGTATTTCCTTTCCTTCACTTTCCTTTCCTTTCATTGCCTTGCCTTCACTTTCCTTGGATTTCCTTCACTTTCCTTGCCTTCACTTGCCTTTTGTTTCCTTCACTTGCCTTGCCTTTACTTACTTTTCCTTGCCTTCAATTTCCTTGAATTTTCTTCACTTTTCTTTCCTTTTCCATTGCATGCCATTGCATTTCATAGCATGCCATGCCTTGCCGTCACTTGCCTCACCTTTTCTTTCATTTCCTTTCCTTGCCTACACTTTCCTTGCCTTGCCTTCACTTGCCTTTCCTTGCCTTTCATTTCCTTCACTTTCCTTTCCTTTCTTTCATTTTCCTTGTCTTTCCTTCACTTTCCTTGCATTTCCTTCACTTGTCTTACCTTCACTTTCCTTTCCTTGACTTTCCTTTCCTTTACTTTCCTTTCCTTGCCTTCACTTTCCTTTCCCTCACTTTCCTTCCCTTTTCCATACCATTCCATACAATTCCATGCTTTGACTTTACTTTTCTTTCCTTTCCTTCAGTTTCCTTGCCTTCACTTTCCTTCACTTCCCTTTACTCTCCTTCACTTTCCTTGCCTTGCCTTCATTTTCCTTTCCTTTCCTTCACTTTCCTTTCCTTGCCTTTCCTTTTCTTAACTTTCCTTTCCTTTCCTTCACTTTCCTTTCCTTTCCTTCACTTGCCTTGCCTTCACTTATCTTTCCTTTTCCATGCCATTCCATAGCATGACATACCTTGCCTTTTCTTGTCTTTCCTTTTCTTAACTTTCCTTTCCTTGCATTACCTTGCCTTCACTTTCCTTTCCTTACCTTACCTTGCCTTCACTTTCCTTTCCTTTTCCTTCCTTACCTTCACTTGCCTTACCTTCATTTTCCTTTCCTTGCCTTCACTTTCATTTCCTTCACTTGCCTTGACTTCATTTTCCTTTCCTTTCCTTCACTTTCCTTACCTTGCCTTCAATTTCCTTTCCTTCACTTGTCTTTCCTTTTCCATTACATAGCATGTCATACCTTTCCTTTACTTTCCTTTCCTTTATTTCACTTTCCTTGCCTTCACTTGAAATGCCTTCAATTTCTTTTCCTTGCCTTCAGTTGCCTTGGCTTGCCTTGTCTTTCCTTAACTTTCCTTTCCTTGCCTTCATTTTCTTTTCCTTTCCTTTACATTCCTTGCCTTGACTTCACTTGGCTTGACTTCACTTGTCTTCACTTGCCTTTCCTTCCCTTCACTTGCCTTTCCTTGCCTTCACTTACCTTCCCTTCATTTTATTTTCCTTTCCTTCACTTTCCTTGCCTTTCCTTCACTTGTATTTCCAAGTTGGTCTAGGGGCATAAAATAAAAAATGACTGGCATAACGGAGTTCCGTAAGCCCCCACAAGTCTATTTTTCCAAGGATGACGTGAATACACTACCCACAAATTCCTGACACAGTTTTCTTGAAAATTGACCCCCTCTTCAAAAATTGCACTATGCCTCGTTGACCAAAACCCTAGTTCCATAGATACTCCAACAAACGGTTTTTCGATGGACAAAATGGAAGTAGAGGGCCCCTCATATTTGAAACCCGATGCTCAAAATCCAATGCAACTAATGGTTCTCCCATCCAAGTCTCGTTTTGAGTTTTATTGTGAGTTGCAACTCACCTCTTCAAACCATTCAAGGACATGTGGCCAATTTGGTCTGGGGGCATAAAATACAAATCGAGTGGCATAACATAGTTTCGTAAGATCCCACAAGTCTATTTGGCCAAGGCCCATGTGAATACACTACCCACAAATTTCCAAAACATTTTTCTTGAAAACTAACCCCCTCTTCAGAATTTGCATTATTCATCATTGACCAAAACCCTAGTGTCAAATATACTCCAACACATGGTTTTCTGATGGAAAGAATGACAACGGATCCCCCCCCCCAATTGAATATCGGTGCTCCAGATCCAATGAAAATAACACTTCTCCCATCCGAGTCTCGTTTTGATTTTTATCATGAGTTGCAACTCGCCTCTTCAAGCCACTTAAGGACATGTGGCCAATTTGGTATGGGGGCATAAAATACAAACCGAGTGGCATAACAGAGTTTCGTAATCTCCCACAAGTCTATTTGGCCAAGGCCCATGTGACTACACTATCCCCAAATTCCTAACACAATTTTCTTGAAAATCGACCTCCTCTTTAGAAATTGCACTATACCTCATTGACCAAAACATTAGAATTCTCATGCAAGTATTTTTATATAAGAAATATGGGATAACAAGTTGTAGAATTACATGCTTAATGAATCATTTGATTGTAATTTTTACGTATGAATCATTTGATGGCATGGAAATTGAATGCAAGTAAATGGAAGGAAAGTAAAGGAAAGGCATGCAAAGTGAATTCATAGCATGGAAATACATGGTATGGAAAGACAAGACATGGAAATTGAAGGCATGGCAAGGCATGGAATGGAAAAGGGAAGGCATGGCATGGCATGGAAAAGGGAAGGAATGCCAAGTGAATTCAAGGAAAGGCATGGCATGGAATGACATGGAAAGGCATGAGATGGAAAATCATGGTATGGAAAGGCATGGTATGGAAAGATAAGGCATGGAAAGTGAAGGCAAGGCATGGAATGGAAAAGAATCACATGGTATGGAAAGGCATGGCATGGAAAAGTAAAGGCATTCCCAATGAATTAAAGGCAAGGCATGGAATGGAATGGAATGACATGACATGGAAAGACATGGGATGGAAAGGAATGGTATGGAAAGGAAAGCTATGGAAAGACAAGACATGGAAAGTGAAGGAAATGCAAGGCATGACAAGGCATACAATACCATACCATACCAAGGCAAGGCATACCGTACCATATCATACCATTTTCAATGCATACCATACCATTTCCAATGCCAATGCATGTGGTACTATACCATGCCATTTCCAATGCATACCATACAATGGAAAGGCAATGCATACCATTTTCATTTCCAATGCATACCATTTGAAATGCATACCATACCAATGACAATACCAATGCATATACCAATTCCAATACCAATGCAATGCACACCATTTGAAATGCATACCATACCAATGACAATACTAATGCATATACCAATTCCAATACCAATGCAACACATACCATTCCCATTGCCAATACATACCATTGTTGATGCATACCATTTCCATTGCCAATGCATTCCATTTCTATTGCCAATGAATACCATACCATTTCCATTTCCATTGGAAATGCCAATGCATACCATACCATTGCCAATGCATACCATCGTATGCATTGTTTGGTATGCATTGGGATTCGAAATGGCTATGGAAATGGTATGGTATGGTATGGTATGCATTGACATTTCCAATTGAAATGCATACCATACCATACCATACCATTTTGATTGTCATTTTCAATGCCAATGCATACCATACCAATGTATACCTTCCATTTCCACGCACTGCATACCATACCAATGCATACCATTTCCATGCAATGCATACCATACCAATGCAATGCATACCATTGTTCTTTCCAATACATACCATTTCCATTGCCAATGCATACCATTACTATTGCCAATACATACCATAGAATTTCCATTTCCATTGCCAATGCCAATGCATACCATACCATACCATATCATACCATTGACAATGCATGCCATACAATGGAAAGGAAATAAATATCATTTTATGGATTTTATGGTATGGTATGGTATGGTATCGCATGCATTGGTAATGGAAATGGAAATGGTATGCATTGGCATTGACAATGACAATGACAATGGTATGGTATGGTATGTATTGGCATTGCCAATTCGAATGCATACCATACCATACCATACCATTTCCAATGCATACAATGGTATGCATTTCCTTGCCATTGTATGGTATGCATTGACATTGGAAATGGAAATGAAAATGGTATGGTATGCATTGGCATTGGTAATGGAAATGGAAATGGTATTGTATAGCATGATATTCATTGGCATTGCCAATGAGAATGCATACCATACCATACTATACCATACCATTTCGATTTCCATTGCCAATGCCAATGCATACCATACCAATGCATACAATTTCCATGAAATCCATACCATACCAATGCAATGCATGTAATTAATACCATTTTCATTTCCAATATAGACCATTTCCAATGCATACCATTTCCATTGCCAATGATAATGCATATGATTCCATACCTTACCATACCATACCATTTCCAATGCATACCATACAATGGAAAGGAAATGCATAACATTGTATGCATTGTATGGCATGCATTGCCTTTCCATTTCCTTGTATGGTATGCATTGGCAATGTTATGGTAGGGTATGCATTGGAAATGGTATTGTATGGTATGGTATGGTATGCATTGGAATTGGAAATGACAATGACAATGGTATGGTATGCATTGGAATTTCCAATTCCAATGCATACCATACCATACCATACCATACCATTACCATTTCCAATTCCAATGCATACCATATCATACCATACCATTTCCAATGCATACCATACAATGCATACAATGTGATGCAGGAGCATCACCATCAACATTAAATAATCTAGGTGGAGGACAACTCAACACCCAATGTGCGGATTTGAATTTGTTTTTGAATCCCAAGGAGGAGCACGTATTTCTATTTTGAAAACATTGAAATTTAAAATTGTTAAATTTTTTGAGGCTTGAGACATCACATAAGCCCGCCGATGATTGTAAACAATTTTATTAGCATATAAGGTTGTACAGATACTGAGTATCGACTCATATATGAATAGTACATAGTACAAGTACCCATTTAAGGATAAAACAATCATTGGTACACATACATTTGAATGAATCAAGTCCAATATTTCCTTGGATTTGTTGTCACTGCTGGAAAAGGATCCTTTAATATTTTTACCAAGGGAAAAACCTTTGCAAATGCATTCATGCTGGATATGGATCTCTAGTAGACATTTTACCATTTTCCTTAAAGGTGGAAGAGCTCTATAATGAATGTGAGCAAGCCTTCTATGCCATAAATCACTTAGGATGATAATGTCATGTAGTAAGGCTTGAACTGGTTTGATGGTGTCATGTGAAGAAGGATTCTATGTCATAACTCACTTATCTTTGACGTCGATTTATTTGGAAGAGCTGATATGAGAGTCTTTGTGCCATGCAAGGACTCTTCCTTATGAGAAGGTAATTTTGTAACCTTTGTCTTCAAGTGTTGAAATAGAGACAAGGTTTCTCTTCATTCCTAGTACATATAGAACCTCTTCCAATTTGAGTTGCATATATAAATCTAGTTGGAAGGTAGAGGTTCCAAATCCTCTCACGCTATATCTAGCATCATCTCCAAGGACAACATGTATGTAATATCTCTCGACCGAACCCAATTGTAAATGTAATATAAATGTACTTAAGATGGTGAGTTGTTTTGACCTCATTTGGTAATGCACGTCATGTGGCATAGTGTGCGCATGAACTGTGTAGTAAAATGATGTAATTTTCACATTCCAGGATACCGCACACAGTAACTAAGGTGCACGCAGTATGGAGGACAACGAGCCTCTTGTATATGATATGTGTTATATGATGGTGAGACGGTTATTATAAGTTGGGATGCTTATGTTTTGGTATTAGGCTGGCATGCCTAGATGTCAAAAGGAAATACACCTACTTTGTACATGACTCATGATTAATATAAAATACATCACTGCGCGCAGACTGACCATGATAAAAGAGATGGGGGACTGAACTTCACCAGTTAGGGAAAGAGAGGGCCAAAAGTCAAGGGAATATTATATTGATATTCCCTAAACCATAACGTATGGATAATTATTTTAAATTAAATATTATTATAGAATAACAAATTTCATGTAATTTCATGGTTTTATTTGAATAACTATAATAAATCAACCAACATTTGCAAATAACAACTAATAATATTGTTTGCAAATAATAATATTGTCTCCACTATTAATTGACATTTTAAACTATAATAGATTTTTCTCACTATTTAATATATAAATAAATTAAACAAACAAAACTAATATTAAAAAATCTCTTATTCTATAAATAACAAATTTCATCCATTATTAAAAAAAACCCCTTATTCTACAAATAGAATAACAAATTTCATGTAATTTAGTTTATTTTAAATTAAATATTATTATAGAATAACAAAACAAATTTCATGTAATTTAGTTTATTTTAAATTAGATATTATTATAGAATAACAAATTTCATGTAATTTAGTTTATTTTAAATTAAATATTATTATTGTTTTATTTAATAGCATTAATATACATACAAACACGAATGTGGAAATAGAATTGGATGTATGCATTTTGTGATTATTTTCCTCCCTTCCGTTTACAGAGGATTGACATACTCTCCTTTGATGCATTTCAGTGATTAAAACACTCAAAGTATACAACTGAAATTCACATCAATATGGATTAATTATAATGTAAGTTTAGCAAATGAACGTACTTTGTAATCTTAATCCAAAACTGTAGGTTATGTTATTAAGGTTATGAACGTACTTTGTAATCTTAATCCAAAACTGTAGGTTATGTTATTAAGGTTATGTTAGGTTAGAAATAAAAATTTAATGATTAATAAGATATGTGTATTTTTATTGTGTTAATTGGGTTTAGTTTATTTGGTTGGGAAGGTTATTTTCTTTATAAAAGTTTAATTCCTGCGAATAATATGTTGAGTTCATAATGAGTATAATGTTGTGATGTTTTTAAGATTTGTTGTTGATCAACCTTGTTTCTTCAAAATTTTAATGAGGAGAGATAATCACCATTTTTCTTAACTTTATAATCTCAAAAGCAAAAAATATATATTTCTTTGCAAAAATACATATATTTCTATATAATTTTCATATCTCTTAATATAATTATATTTTTATACCAACCTCTATAATTACTGTAATTATAATTATATAATTATTATAATGCTATATTTTTATAAAAAATACAAATTACAGTAATTATAGAGGTTGGTATAAAAATATAATTATATTAAGAGATATAATTATTATAATGCTATATTTTTATAAAAAATACAACTTTACAAAGATTCTCAAATAAAAATGAGAAAAAAATTAAAGAAAGGATTAATTATAACTTTGAAATCTTTATATATATATATGGAGAGAAAATATAATATTGAAACACACATTTCATTCCCAACAAACTAAATTATTAGCCATCATTAAAAAAGGGTTATTTAAATTTTTAGTGGTTTTTAATATTTCATTAAATTGTAAATGTTTTGTAATTCAAATTTATTATTAAAATTTCATTAATTATTAATTATTGTTGTATTAAGGGATAACATAACTATTCAAATGGTGGGAAGAGGAAATTCTTTAATAATTAGGAAATAGAAGATGTATGTTTTGATCAAATACATTTCAACTAATTAATTAATGAAATAAGAATCAATTAATGAAATGAAATAAGAAAAATGAATTTGGAAGTTGACAATTTTGTATAATGTTTTTTTTTTATATATATTAAAAGAAGAAAAAAATGATTATAAATTTGTACCATGTTAATTTATATTAAAATAAGAGATGAATTGAAAATTAAAAATATAAATTTACAGCTTAAATTAAAAGAAATAAATATCCAATTTCATTACAATATATTAAAAGGATTTGAAATTGTGATTTTTTAGGAGGAAACTGATCTAAAAATGAAGAAGACTTGAAAAACTAGAAAACTTTTTGCAAGTGAAATGTTATGTGTTTAAAGCAACAGGATCAATTTGCAACACATAAATTAAGGATTACTTATGTAAAATACACATAGACAACAGCATAAACATTGAACATAAACACATGTGCACAACAATTGATAAAGGAGTTCACCCCTCTTATGGGCTACATCTCCTGGTCCAACTTCCAATGGATCATTATTATTAATTGCTCAAAAAGTGCTCAAAAACATGTCTTACAATGCTCAAACTGACAAACCGACTGCTCCAATGGCTTCCCAGCGTCCCAAAACCCCTGTCTAGGCTCTTTCGTCACCTCAATAGGTCGAAAAATGAAGAAGTTAGGCCTCCTAGAAGTCTCCCTCTTCAAGCTTGCTGTCTCTGGTTCTACAATTCGCACCCCCTTGAGTGAACCTGGCTCCCACGCTCTTTTAAGTGGAAAAACCCAGCACCGGGTGCAACCGCGCCAACGGTGCAAACCGTAGGACGGTTAAGGCGCCTCCAGCCCCTAACTGCCTCGGCACCTGGGCATATGGCCATGTGACCTCGCGCTGGGAAAAATGGTGGCTAAACCGTTTGAAAACCGTGCAACTTCCGTTGGGACCCCACGCCAACATTTAACACGCAGGTCGTGGTTTCAAACCCCATGCATACACATAATATATATATATATAATACATTGCAATGCAATGTATTGCAATACAATGTAATACAATGAAATGCGTGCGCGCCAAAACATTCAGGTTATAACATATGTTGGGTCATATGCAATGCAATACGTCCACAGGTCGGGGCTAAGCCCCGGCCCGACCCCCCTTTCCATCCAAACATTAATCAATGTTAAATACATATGGTTTGGCATAGTAAACAAGGAACAAAGGGCGACACTTTGGTTAGCGGAGAGTTATGAAGTCTTTAGTGGGGGGGGAGGTCCGGGGGTCAAACCCCGTGGACTCCCAATACAATTTTATATAACCAAATAAACAATAATGAGGGGACACGTGGCACCCAAGGATTGGGCCATGTGTCATCATATTAATTGCCACCAACCGGACACGTGTCTCCATCTGATTCGCCATTAACCAAGAAATAAACAACTACCACATCATCACCGTATGACCTGTACGGTCCTGCCACGTCACCGTATGGACTGTACAGACTGTACGGACAGGTACAGTCAACATCCAAAAAAATTGCTTGTTTGGCTTGGCGGACAGATCGCGATATCTCCTCCATACGGACTCTGTTTGAGAAAGTAAATATACTGCCAGAATCAGGAAAATGAGACGGACGCAATGGCATTGTTTTCATCGCATTCTGAGCACTTTGAAAATTGAGCAAAATTTGATCCCCTGATCACACCTCCCCATTGGAAAGCTTTTGGACCTCCAAAAGACTATCTCAGTCTATGTGAAGATGAGGGTATATTTCCCTCACCCTTCCAACCTCAATCCACTTGGCCTTGCTTGGATTCTTCCCTTTAAGACCAACTCGCAAATACTCCACATTTCCTCACTTCGAAGTTCACATTCTCCTGTCAAGTATGGTGTCTTCCTGCAGTTCTGTTAGATACTCTGGACAAAAATCATCTATGGAAGGAATCTGAACATGCTCTCCTTGATCATCAATCAACGGAGGCTCATACAACTTCAAATTCTCAACATTAACAACTGCATACATCTGCATATATGGAGGCAAATCTAAACGAAAAG
>ML790368.1:592206-628111 GCA_009831015.1 Picea engelmannii | reverse complement strand
ATTAAGAACATAAGTTTGACAAACCTTTACCAATCATATGATAAACCAGTGATCAAATATCAACCAACAAATCAAAAAGACGACGACAGTATAATTAACGAAATAGGTGTTTTCACATTTGCAATTGTGAAAACTGAGTCGAAATCGAATTGTAATGGTTGAAGAAAACGAGAAACATGTCCATTAACACAATGCGACAATGATTTTTCATGATACCGCAAGGGGTGTAGGCAGCTTTCGAGAGTAATCGAAAAAATTGGGTTGGCTGCCAACACATTGTTTTCATCGCATTCCGAGCACTTTGAAAATTGAGCAAAATTTGATCCCCTGATCAGAAACATATGTTCTTAACCATTATATTAATCCATTCAATGTGATTATTGTTATTATTCGATATCCAAATCACAACATCATAACATTGTAAACAATATCTTAATACTTTGGAATGAAAAAACATTCAAAAATATGGAAATAAATAATTAATTTTTGTTGTATGAAAAAAAAAAGACTCCTTCCATTTCAAATATCAATAAGATCCTTTAATTATTATTTGTTATCATCTTTCTATTATATCTAATCTCCACAAGCTTCATATATAACATTGACATAAAATTATATTTCCACAATAAATTTCAACAAAAATAAAATAAAAATAAAATTATATTTCCACAATAGATTTCAACAAAAATAAAATAAAAAATTGTTTATACCACATTAGTTAGCATTCACAAAATAAGATTTTTCTATATGCATAGAAAAAACAATCTAATAATAAAAAATTAAATTCAAGTAACCCATCATTCACATGTGCATATTCTATTTTTTAAATAAATTTGATATCAAATACTCTCTTTTATAAACTTGGGAAATTATGTTTCTTTAAATATTGTTAAATTCATTTTTCACATTACCTTCCATTCCATGGGTGCATTGAGATTCCCTCAAAGTGATTTAGACAAGCATTTTTTTTTCTCATATAATTTACATACCAGTGTTGTGATTTTGAGAAGACTTCTATGTTTATATTGATAATTAGTTAATTTATTGTTTTCATCTCCATATCGCGATCACAAAACAACTTTTTCATTATACAATTGTGTCAATTTACTTTCTTGTATTTTTGTTTGCAAATGACAACTTGACTTACTCTAGATGAATTGTCATGTTGTAGGTAATAATCTTAATATTTTGGAATGAAAATACCTCCAAAATTATGCCCCATCATTAACCATCCAATTTGGTTTTCTTTGCATAAGACTATGTAGTATATAGTTGTTAGGGTCCTAACCCGCACATAGGTAGATTAATATATTTGGATGTAATAAAGGTCAATATTAATAAGGCCTTTCAATAAAATAGAATAAGGTGGATGTAGGAAGACCTAATAGAAGCTTCCGCTTCTAGAAGGATCTTCCTCTAGATGCTTATCTTGATAGACATATTTAGTATAAATAAGGGTCGAGGGTATGAAAACCCTAGCTTGGATATTATTGTAACAGAGTACTACTTGATTGGAGGTTGCCCCCTCGAAGAGGCCTGTGAACATTGCTTTCTGAATCAAAGTGCTACTTTTGTTGTTGTTTTTATATCATTTCTATGTTATTGTGGAGATTATGCTGGATATATTACTGTTATTATTCCATTTCTAGCATTTTATTTCTGTTTTGCATATTTATTATATCTAGTATCTTGCAAGTGGTATCATAGCACTTTCCTTGGCAGAAATTGTGGGATTTTTTTTTTTCCAGGGTAGAGACGTATTCTGGCGTCTTTAAACCACAGAGATCTATCGTTATGCGCATAAACCCACGGTTGAGGGATTCATACACGCAGAAAATATAAGTGGTTCTTAAGCGCGCATCTATTGGCCACCCTTGTAACCCCTGTTGGTACCCCTTCGAGTGGTAGCACATCAGAAAACACCTATGTACGAATCGACCTAGATTTCCTAAAGCCCTCTTTATATAAACCTATCGGCCACCGGACTGTTATAGTGTCACCGACAACAACACTCGAGAAGATACTCTCTAGTACCTGGGTAGTCGGGTAGTATGGCTAAGGGTACGGTCTATCCTCTTTAGTTAGTGCCCTGAGATATTGGGCCGAGTACTACTGTTGGACCCCGGACGTATATCAGAGAGCTATAGCATAGGGAAAACCCTTGTCTGTAGAACCCTTGAATACCTAACCCTTGGGGGATAGAAACATAAACAAATTAAAACCAAACCAGATCTATTTCCGCACAACTGTGTTCGGGTTGTCAAGTAAATACACCTCTTTCTGGTTAAGCATTTGGGGATTTCATCACTACAATATTCTTCAGACCAGAGCAATTTTCACCATTATTTGAGACATATTCCATTGGATTCATCTCTCTTCCCTTATCACATTCATCCATATCATTTTTCGACAAAATTTTTGACCCCCCCCGCCCCTTTTCAGTTCACCCATCCTCATGGTCCATACCCATAGCAAAGACCCGAAAGCCCGCTTCAACACCATGTAATCTGGTTTCCTAGAAACCCAAAAATAAGTGAAACAACTAAGTGCTATTGTTTCCTCCATCGATTCGTCCATCAATGCTACCATAAATACAACCATGCAATCCTCATTGGAGGAAGTCAAACAAGAACTGACCACCCATCTTGAATCTGTCTTTGCATCACTCTGCACCAAACTGAAGATCCCTATAGATGACCATTTCTCTGAAGCACCTCCAAAGCATGAAGGCGAAACTTCCTCCCATTCCCATACCTTTCAGTCCCATCACATTCAATGTGACATACACCTTCCGCGGGTGGACGTGACCAAATTTGATGGCTCGGACCCCACTAGTTGGGTAACCCAAATGAAACATTATTTCTCTTTATATGGCATTACAGATGACTTGGCCAAACTCTGGTATGGTGTTCTCCATCTAGATCAAGAATGTTGGCAATGGTGGCAATGGAGAGAAACTTCTCGTCAAGGGTATATTGCTTGGACCCAATTTGTGACTGAGCTTTATGAATGCTTTGACACGGACACCAACCATTTGGGCCATTTGACAAAGTTGAAACAAATCGGAATAGTAGAAGACTTCATAGCTACCTTTGAACGCCTGACTTTTCGAATAGAGGGCATGACTGATGCTTTCTTTCGAGAGTGTTTTATTAGTGGCCTCAAGGAGGAGATTCAGGCTCATGTCCTCATGGCTCGACCCTCGACTTGGGTGGAGGCTACTTAAAGAGATAAAGAAGCACAACATGTTGTATCATCTCAAAACCGAAAACACTCCTTTATCCCTTGCCCTAAACCCGTCACTCCCACTACTCCCTCTGCCCCATTAAAAATCCAAAAATTGTCCAGGGCTAAAATGGATGAATTCCAACTCAAAGGCCTTTGTTATAATTGTGATGACAAATATTTCCTGGGCCACAAGTGTAAGGAACAAAATATTTTTATGGCCATCTCTGAGGAAATTTCAGAAGAGGATGTTGAAACTCCCCTTGTGTCTGAGTCACCTAAAATCACTGACATAACCCCTCCCTCAGACCCTCCCAAAGTAGAACATGTCATTTCCCTCAATGCTCTCACTGGATTTTCCGCTCCCCAAACCCTCAAGTTAATCAGTTACATCAAGCATCGAAAGGTCATCATTCTGGTTGATAGTGGAAGCACCCATAATTTTATTCATCGCCACATTGCCCAAGAAACTCATTGCTACATCCATGTTGTCAACAATTTCCAAATCATGATTTCCAATGGTGGTTCCATGAAATGTGGAGGGCGTTGTGAAAATGTGTGTCTCCAAATCGGCGACTACCACCTAAAATCCCATATGTTTTCTATCGACATGGGTGGTTGTGACATTGTCTTGGGTGCAGACTGGCTAAGAACTTTGGGTCCCATTCTCATGGATTTTAAGGCATTAACCATGAAATTCGACCAGGAAGGCCACCAATATAAATTCCAAGGCATCATTGCTGGTTCACCTGAGGTCATTAGTTCCCATCGCATGGAAAAGTTGCTAAAAAAAGGTCATTATGGTGTCATTTCCCAACTCCATGCCATTCAAGCAACAAAAACACCCCCGGTATCGCATGACCTCCAAGCTCTCCTTTCTAAACATCAAATGGTATTTTCCACTCCCCATGGCCTCCCTATTTCCCATGGTGTTCATGATCATTCCATTCCCCTTGTACCCAGAAGCCTTCCTCCCAATATCCATCCATATCGCCACCTCTTCTCACAAAAAAATGAAATTGAGAAAATGGTCCAGGAACTCCTTAATGCAGGCGTTATCCGCCCTAGTATGAGCCCTTACTCTTCTCCTGTAGTCATGGTCCTAAAAAAAGAAGGTTCTTGGAGAATGTGTCCTGACTTCCGTGCCCTCCACAAACTGACCATTAAAGACAAATTTCCCATTCCTGTCATTGATGACCTCCTGGATGAATCGAGTGGCACCCAATTCTTTACTAAACTTGATCTTCACTCAGGTTATCACCAGATATGTATGAAAGAGGCAGACATTCCCAAGACAACCTTTTGCACTCATGAGAGCCACTATGAGTTTTTTGGTCATGCCCTTTGGCTTGTGTAATGCCCCCTCCACCTTCCAAAGCCTCATGAATCATGTCTTTCATCCCTTTCTCCGTCATTTTGTCTTAGTTTTCTTTGATGATATCCTCATCTATAGAAAAACCTGGATCGACCATCTTACTCATGTGGATCAAGTTCCCCATCTCCTCTCCCATCACAAACTTTTCCTGAAACAGTATAAATCTTCTTTTGGTGCCTCAGAAGTAGAATACTTGGGTCATCTGGTTGGCAAGGATGGCGTCAGGGTGGATCCGAAAAATATTGAAGCTATGCAAGATTGGTTGCACCCAAAGACTCTCAAAAGCTTGTGTGGATTTCTGGGCTTAACAGGGTATTATCGCAAGTTTGTTAAGAACTACGAAAAGATTTCAACCCCTCTCACTGATCTCCTAAAAAAGAACTCTTTCACTTGGACTCCAGCCACTCCTCAAGCTTTTCAAACCTTGAAGACGACCATGTGCACCACTCCAGTTCTGGCCCTTACTGATTTCACAAAGACCTTTGTGTTGGAATGTGATGCCTCAGGGAAAGGAATTGGCATTGTCCTTATGCAAGAGGGTCGACCTTTGGCCTTCACCAGCAAGCAACTGTCTGAAAGGAATCTAGGCAAACCCATCTATGAAAAGGAAATATTGGCTATTATGCATGTCGTTGATATGTGGTGCCCTTATCTCTTGGGGCAACGCTTCCAAATCAAGACTGACCATCAAAGCGTCAAGTACTTTATGGAACAACGCATTTCCTCCCAGGAGGAACAAAAATGGGTGACTAAGCTCTTTGGTTATGTTTATGAGATCATTTACAAGAAGGGCAAAGACAATGTAGTGGTGGATGCACTGTCCCAAAAATATGAAGAAGAAGGATCCCTTTTTTCTCTTTCCTTCATTGTACCCGATTGGCTCCAATCTGTGCGCCAGGAATGGCTTCATGATCCCAAAAGTTTGCATATGATCCAACAATTGCAAACCAAGGCTCCGACTCCCCCAGGGTACTCTTGGATCTATGATGAGCTTTGATACAAAGGCCGTTTGTATTTAAGTAAACAATCAAAGCTTAAATCCACAATACTTTCTAAGCTTCATGCTACACCCACAGCGGGGCACTCAGGGTTCACCAAAACATATGTCAGAGTCAAATGTTCTTTTTTCTGGGATGGTATGAAATAGGACATCCGTAATTTTGTAGTTGAATGTGAGGTGTGTCAATGCAACAAGGGTGAAACAGTCAAATCTCCGGGCACACTACAACCATTTCCAATTCCACTGGTTATTTGGAAGGATATCTCTATGGAATTTATTACCGGCTTACCCAAATCAGGGAATAAATTAGTCATAATGGTGGTTGTTGATCACCTTTCCAAGTATTCTCATTTCTGCACTCTTCAACACCCATTTACTACATCCACAGTGGCTCAACTTTTCATGGACCAGGTCTTCAAGCTTCATGGCATGCCACACTCTATTGTTTCTGATCATGACCCAACTTTCACAAGCAATTTTTGGCAAGAACTATTTAATCTCTAGGGCACCCAATTGCATCTCAGAACAACTTATCATCCCCAGACTGATGGGCAAACATAAGTTGTCAACAAGTGTTTGGAAACATATCTGAGGTTTTTTCTTCTGAAAAACAACATCAGTGGGCTCAATGGCTACCCCTAGCCAAATGGTGGTACAACACTTCCTACCATACAACCACTCGCATGACTCCTTTTGAAGAGGTATATGGACAGAAGCCACCTTCATTTCTCTCATACTTATCGAGTACCTCGAAGGTCCAGGCGGTTGACCAAACACTTACAGTTCTTGAGGATATTCTTTGTACCCTTAAAGAGAACTTGTTCATGGAACAAAATCGCATGAAGCAATAAGGAGATCAAGGTCACTCTGAACGTGAATATGCAGAAGGGGATCAGGTGTTTCTGCGACTGCAACCATACAAGAAAACTTCCCTCAAGGCCGAGCATTGTCAGAAGCTAGCACCCAAATTTTATGGTCCTTATACAGTTCTCAAGTGTGTGGGACACGTCGCATATTAGTTAGCTCTACCCAGTCAGTCGAAGCTACATCCAATTTTCCATGTTTCATGCTTAAAGAAGGTGATTGGAACCAGGTGCCAAATTCAAACCAACCTTCCCGAGTTAGCTGAAGAAGGATCCATTTGGCTACAGCCAGTAGCAATTTTGGACTAGCATGAGCATCGCCTGCATCAGAGAACCATCAAGGAAGTGCTAGTCCAGTGGAAAGATACGAATCTAGAAGATGCCACTTGGGAACCACCTACCATTATGTAGTAGTTTCCTCATCTCAAGCCTTGAGGACAAGGCTATTTTTAAGGGGGAAGACATGTTAGGGTCCTAACCCGCACATAGGTAGATTAATATATTCGGATGTAATAAAGGTCAATATTAATAAGGCCTTTCAATAAAATAGAATAAGGCAGATGTAAGAAGACCTAATAGAAGCTTTCACTTCTAGAAGGATCTTCCTCTAGATGCTTCTCTTGATAGACATATTTAGTATAAATAAGGGTTGAGGGTATGAAAACCCTAGCTTGGAGATTATTGTAACAGAGCGTTTCTTGATTGGAGGTTGCCCCCTCGAAGAGGCCTATGAACATTTCTTTCTGAATCAAAGTGATACTTCTATTATTGTTCTTATATCATTTCTGTGTTATTGTGGAGATTATGATGGATATATTACTGTTATTCTTCCATTTCTAGCATTTTATTTATGTTCTGCATATTTATTATATCTGGTATCTTGCAATAGTCCATTTCTCATTTATGAAGAGAAGAATATTCTTTTTATTTCAAATCTTAGATATAATACATTAACATAAAAATATGTTTCCACAATAGAAATCCAACAAAGGTTTACAACACATCTACATTTACAAAAAAAAATAGCTTTATGGTATTTAATGGAAAACCTTCCAACCCCCCTTCCATCCCTCCCCTCATATTCTACTTTCGCCCCATCAATCTCTTCCCATCATCCTTTCAAGCAAGGTAATATGCAAATCTTCCAACCACCATTTCTTCCCTTCCTTTATCCCCTACTCTCCTCCCCATTGAATGGTATTTCTTGGGAATGATTTTTTGTCAATTAACTATTGTTTTTCCTTTTTTTTCAATTTTGTTTTTTGTCAATTGACTCCTTTCACTTTAAAAATTCCTCTATTTTTTATATTAAATATTCTTATATTGATAATATTCACCAAAATTTGAAAGTTTTAATAGTCAATTGCATGTTTGTTTATTGAATATTCACCTACATATATATATATATATATATATATATATGTATATGTATGCTTTCTTTACTCCCGAAGAATCTCCCAAAATACTATACTAAGGTATAACATTTGAATTATTAAAAAATACCCTACAGGTCCATCCATATACTTTGCCCCATATCTCATCATTTGAGTCAGATGCAGAGCTCCCAATATCCCTTTATTCCCTTCCTTCACCCCTCTCT
The DNA here is from genome assembly GCA_009831015.1 of Picea engelmannii. Lineage (NCBI taxonomy): Eukaryota > Viridiplantae > Streptophyta > Pinopsida > Pinales > Pinaceae > Picea > Picea engelmannii. The sequence goes on along the minus strand of ML790368.1, from coordinate 620,048 downwards.
CTACCCCACCCTTCATCCTTTGAGTGGGATGTGGAGCTCCCGAACACACTTTCCTCTCTTCCTTCATGCTCCACCTTTAACCCCATCCATCTCTTCCCAGTATAATTTTAAGAATGTTGTGATAATGATCTACCTACCCACCTTGTTACGAGAAAAATATTGCTATGGCTAGGGGAAAACCACAACAGACAGAAAGACACCAAGAAATAAACACTAGTCTCAAGTATGCTAGATAAACAGAAATGATAACAAGAGAAGGATAGAATCTTACCTCCCTCGGACATCCGAAGAAGACCACAGTTGAGCTCATGACCTAAAGTGTGATGCTTGCAACTTGTCCTCAACAACCAAGATAAACAAGCATATAGAAATTATATAGAACTTTAGCATATAAACTAGCATAATCGATTAACATGTATAAAAAAATTCTCATGTAAGGTAATACAAATATTCGCAACATATAATTGGATGAGAAAAGAGTATTTCTATTAATGTAATCAACAAAAGTACATAGGTGACAAACTTATGTAACGACACATATCGGAACCGATAAGCTAAGTCCCTCTAGTCGGGACTTCACCACTTCAATCCTCCATAAAGGCAAGCTCACAAGTAGTAGGAGTAATTGAGTTTCTCCTTTTGAAGATAGGAAGAGCTTGGGGGTTGAACACAAGAAGTTCAGACTTTCAAGGACAAAGGGATGCATAATTAATATGAAGTGAAATTTCTCTAGGGTGTCTTTGCTCTCAATGATGAATGTGTTCAAGGCTTGTCTATGGTTAAATTTATAGCCTCCAAATGTAATTGAAGGCTCGAGTCAAAGTGTTTCTAGTATACAGAAGGTCAAGGATCATGGATATCATGACATGGTGTGGAAAACTGACATATTTTTAATTTTTGAGCACAAAACCCGATGTACGCAAGTAATGGAGCAACTTGCGTATACGTGATCTGTCTAACAGTGACCTATGTATATGTACAAAACTTTAAATTTTTTACTCTGGAATGAACAAAAAGGATAACTTGCATTTGAAGAGGGAAAGAGAAGACCATCAAAACAAGATACATGGAGTGTGGAAAAAATTGCTATAACACACCTTTATTTATACCCCTTTCGACCTTTCCTTCATCCATCTACACTACGTGATCATTCATCCTTTGGGTGAGATTAAAAAATCCTAATATCTATTTATTCCCTTCCTTCATATACCTCTCTCCACCTTCTCCTTCATCCTTTGGGTGAGATGCAGATCCCTTGATACCCCTTTCTTCCCTTACTTCATCCATGCACTCTACTCCTTCCATCTCCTCCCTTTCTTCCAACTTTACCCTCCACATTTATTTTACAAAATTTTAAATACAAATAAATGTCAATCTTCATAAACATAATTGCGGGGAATATCCATTCTAGTATCACCAAGAAGAGATAAGATGAGAGGGTCCAAATTTTCAAAACTAATTTCACAAAAAATTTCAAAATATTCAAATAAAAAAATTTAAACGCAAATCATAAAAATCAAATACATAATTAATAGGGTGTTATACTTAATGACAAATCAAAATCAAAATATTTTATACAAATGAAAAGTATTTAAATTATGATTTTTTACTACAATTGAAATTGCTAACTAAAACTATTGAAAGTATAATTTGTTAGTACAATTTGAATACAAATCATAAAGTCAAATACATAATTAATAGGTTATGATTTTTTACTACAATTGGAATTGCTAACTAAAACTATTAAAAGTATTATTTGTTAGTACAATTTGAATGCAAATCATAAAAGTCAAATACATTTAATTAATAGGTGTTGGAATAGCTAACTAAAACTATTAAAAGTATTATTTATTAGTACAATTTGAATGCAAATCATAAAAGTCAAATACATAATTAATAAGTGTTATACTTAATGACAAATCAAAATCAAAATATTTTATACAAATGAAAAGTATTTAAATTATGATTTGTTTATTACAATTGGAATTGCTATTGCTAACTAAAACTATTGAAAGTATTATTTGTTAGTACAATTGGAATTGCTAACTAAAACATTCATTGCACATAAAAAGTCTAACAAAGTATTAACAAGTATCCTTTTATATTTTGCACATAGTTATAAACCCTTATATATTGTGTTTTCTTAACACATATCCTTTTATATTCCGCACATAGTTCTAAAGCCTTATATATTGTGTTTAGCTGAAATAATATGAAGAAATTAAATATAATTTTCAGTGATAGTAAATGATGAAATAGAAAAAGAAAGATAAAGAGCACTAGTGGTGTAGTTCTAAAGCAATGACACTAGATCATGATGAAATCATGCATATAATATCAAAACATCATCTATTTTGAATAAAATAGAATAACATTTTTATAACAAATAAAAAAATGTGGAATATAAACACATCACATAATTATTATTATGTGACTATTATTTTACTTTTCCTAATAAGTTAAAAATGTTGAATTTTTAAACACACTCAATCATCATTCATTATGTGAATATTATTTAAACCATACATATCTCATAAATAGATAATAACAACAAAATCAAATACTATGTAAATTCTAACCATAACCATGCACTACAAACATGAGATTTTTACTAAAAATTACTCAACATCATCATTTCAAATTACCTAAATTGTTTCATAATTTTAATATCAAACACCTATCATATTTTTTTCCATTATATAATTTACCTACTATAACATTTCCTTATGTGTAATATTTATTTTTCTGTTTTCTACTAACTTTTCAAGTTAAATTCATCCATAATAATTGTATTTGTTTCCAAAAACTAATGTATATTTCCATACTTTGTGTAATGATTTGGTTCTTAAATATTTCTTTGAATTGTCATCTTCCTTCTATTTGGAACTTGTTTACAACGCATTAAATTTCAAATAAATATATTTGATCTCAAACATTAATAAATATTTTTTTTAACTTTTCTTGTGTTCTTTCGTGATCGTTTCGCTAAATTTTAATATCAAAATTTGCATTTAGACAAGATCTATAAAAACTACTAAAGCATGAATGAATACATATTTTTTTTAATAGTACATATTAGTTTCTTTCTCATTTCCTATCTCCTTATGTTACGTTGTTTATTATGTGAAAAATATAAATTATTGAAAAATATTTTTTGAATAAAAAATAACTATTTTTTTTTACCAAAATATATATTATTTAAACATATTCAAGGGTGAGTGTAAGTTAATGATGGTCTCTCATGAAGTGTTAGTGGCAATGTAAATCTCGAAAAACAACAATATGTTAACATGGAGGGATTATTCAAGGTACTTTTACAATGAATTTCAATATGGTGTCAGAAGATGAAAAGCAGTAAATTGAATTAGATTTCCAAATATACAACTTTTATTCATAGACATTGTGAATAACTAGGTCAAATTTGATTTTTTCTAAAAGTGGTATTTTATTTTTCCAACAAAATATAAGATATATGTTTTCGTTCGTGCAAGGGTTGAGTATCTTAACGATGGAATTTTGTTCCAAAAACTTGTATACTTGTAGAGAACCCGTTTTTCTTGTGTGGTGTATTTTTTGGAAATTTTTAATATTAATTTTATATTTTTTTTTAAATTATCAAAGTCAACATATGCCTCAAATTACAATGTCTTTTATTCATGAAGGCTAAAAGGGTCTTAAAATGATCAAAACATTTTGTTTTAGATCGTAGGTATCGGTCTCATCTTGTGTCGCATACATCTCATTTGAGAAATGGTTAAGCTGAGAAAAAGTTATAGAAAAAATAAGAGAGGTATGTATTCTAGGATTTTGATACATGTGAACACAAAAATATATTAAAAATAGTAAACAATAATATATATTTTTTAAATTATATATTTGAAATTTTCATAGATGACTTGATCTATGTCTATAATTTCATCAACAACTAAATTTTTTATCCTATAGAAAAATAACGTCAAAGACAGAGATATAGAGGGGTAGTCACAAAAATGGAGGTTTTTATGAATTTGTAGATTGATCCAGTAGGTTTTTAATATCAGAACTAAGTCTGAGCCAACCAATTCAACATACACCTTATCACTCCTTCCCAAAAAAATTGAATTCAAACAAGCGCGCACGTGCTCTAGTAGCACGTGGGTGCTTCAGGAGCACACATGCACTCCTAAAAATAATTTCCTTCCTTCTCTATATTTTTCCTCCCTCTCCTACATCTATACCCCCCCCCCTCCTAGACCTAGACGTGGCAAGATTTAGACATCACAAGGTGTGGGAAGACCTAGAGCTAGACCTTACCTTGAAATGCCGCAAAATCTTACACCCACTCTCTCTCTATCCCCCCCTCTTCCACTCTCTCTCTCTCTATCTCTTTCTCTCTATCTTCCCCTTTGTCCCTCACTCCCCTCTCTCTTCCACCTCTCTTCCACCCTTTATCTCTCTCATCATTGTTAGTCTCATTCTCACTCTCTATGCCCCTCTTTCTCTCTCTATCCTCCCTCTCTATCTCCCTTTGTATCCCCCCCTTCTTCTCATTCACTCGCTACCCCGATTCTATGTTTCCATTTTTTATTCCCTTCCTCTCACTATCCCTCTCTCTACCCCCCTTCTATTATGGTAATTTCTCACTCTGTTATGATAATAAAAAATTTCCATACCCAGGAATAAACCTGTTAGGCTATGGTAGACATAGCTCTTTACGGAACATCATACATATAAAATTAAACATCTAATAGGTAATCTAGTAATACACAAATTAAATGCGAAAATCATAGAAATATACTACAATAGCTTACACAGGAAATATTATAAATATCATGGCATGTACAGAATACACAACATAAAAATTAGTATAGAGATGGTACTTATATTTTTACGGAAGTCATCAACTGCGTGCATACATTACATGAACCTCCCATCCTTAGACCATGTTGCTCTAAGCTATCAACAGTGGGTCACCCCCGAGATGGGACTAAACTCCACCTAGGGAAAAGGGAATCCTAGGCTAGTTTGAGACTACGGAAAGCTGCACAATGCAAAAGGAAGGATTCCCTCCCAGGAGCCTACTTTTTACCACCGCTCATAGACTCTCATTCCCCACATGCCTATCCCACCCCGAGAATATACACCTTCATTGTTACATAGTCCATCGACTACTCCACTTCCCTTCAAGGGATTCAGGAACAGGTCAGATCAGGAATTCTCAGATCTCCGTAGTTGTTTTTGGACTCCCTCCAAGAGAAATCATTTCCCCAACAATCTCTCTCACCTTGAGAGAGTTTCTCACATACCTGAAAACCTTCTTCTTCAATCCATGGGCCTGAAAACCCGCCTCTTCAAAACCACAAGCCTCACAACCTTCTTATTTTGTCCAACTCCTAAGTCAAATGGGTAAACACAGTAGAAAAATTGGGTATGGGTTCTAGTAATGAAAACAAGCAACACCAGTCTAGAGAAAACGTGGGTAGAAAAAAAAATGTCTAGGGCGTGATATGGCTCAGGAACTGCATATTCATGCTACGACTCACAGGAAAATGAGTTAGCTTCATGAGTTCCAAGTTTCAGAGGTTGCAGAGGTCAACGAGGGAGGAAATGGTTGGTTGCGTGAATGCTCATTCTAAGTGTGTGCATGAGTGAGGAGAATGGAAAGAATGTGGAGTGAACCCCCACAACAAACTAATTTCCCACATAAATATGCATGTCCTAAATCGAACACCTATCCTCATGAAGTTGCATGAGATCCACTTCTCATTCATTCCCCTTCCCACAGGAACTTAGGATAACATGAGTTATTTCCCCAAACCTTAGTCTTTTAGGAAAATATATTATAATATTCCCTTTTGGTTAAGCCCTTAATTTTAGCCGTTTTTCCTAGCCTCTCAGCCCCATCTCTTTCCCTACCTAGTGGAATTTAGTCCCCCACAACTCTTTCTTTGTGGTTAGTCTACACACAGGGATGTATTTTATATTAATGATATGCATAATTACATATACAAAAATAGGCTCACTAGCCGAACATCACATAAGCCTCCTAACTTATAATCACTTGGCTCACCATCCTACAAAACATGTTTACAATTCAGCAAGGGCTCGGCCTTGGGGTATTACACTCAATGGAAGGACGAGCATTTTAGAATATGCAGAGATACATTTCCTATTGGTATTGTGTTATCAGTGGTTAATTTTGTTGAGAACTACACCCTTCAACCAAAAAATGAGATTCAAATCCAATATTATCCCTCAAAGAAGGTCAATATAATGGTACATATCGCATACAAGCATGGACCGGATAGTAATGAACAAAATAGAGTTATATTAAAATAATATCACTTCCACATAAGTGATGATCGGTCCCATGAATTAGCCTACATACAACAATGTTTTCAGTTTTTCTACAATCATCTTAAGGAGAAGAACATACAGATGGATCAACATTGGATTTGGTCAGATGGTTGCACAGGTCAGTTAAAAAATGATCGTGTATTTCAATGGTTTTGTATGTTGCACAAAAAAATAAAGATACCACAAATTTGGAACTATTTTGAGTCCGAGGACGGGAAAGGGGAGCATGATGGAGTAGGTGCATGCATAAAAAGAGCATTATGTAGGAAAGAAATGAAGTTCACTACTACTTCCCTCATTCGACATGAAAAATCCATTGTTGAATGGTGTTCTTGTTATAGCCCTAATTTTCACCAGACATGCTTACCTGGCATCAAGCCTTCTCAGATTCTTTCTTTGCCAAAATACTATTAAACAACTCTTCTTAAAAACCCCTTTTATAAATGCCCACGTGCCCTGCTCCATTACTGCAGGCGTGTACACGCTAATTGACCCAAGACAGCCCACGTGTACCTACAAAAGCACGAAAAAAGGAAAGTTGTTAACAGAACACACAACTTTGGCTAAGTTAACTAAACCTTTCGGCCATGCATGGCCAGTCATTCGACCAAATACCTAGCTCCTTCTAACCTACAAAAGAAGGGGTAGGGGTCCCATTTGAAAGGAGGAGAATCATAGTAAAGAAACTATACCCGATTAAGCATTCCCTTTGTCCCAACCTTTATCCATCCTTGCGCAAAGAGAAGTATAGAGCAAAGTAGTTGGAAGATAGTGGAAGAAGAGCCCAGGACCAGGATTGAGGAGCAGTAGCCGACTTTATCATTATAAGGTATCATTGTAAAGTTAATAAAAGAATTGCTTTTCCCGTCCCGCCATATGAGATTGTCATTATTGGAATATTGATTGTATGATTGATTAAATCTCTAACTCGTTAGTTCATAGATCAAATGAATGTGGAGTTCTTTGTTTGTATTTAGTGAATGAAGGTCAGCATTGGGAGGAGAGTTGCAGTCAAAGAATGATCAAGCATGAAAAGGGATCGACATCAAACATGAAAAATAAGGTGTGTCAACTTAATCTCTTGAGCCTTGCATTTACATATGAGTAATGGGGGTTTAGGCATGGGATGATGGTAAAAAGTAAGAATCTTTAGGTCAGTTTTGCATGCATGATAAAACCCTTAGTGCTAGTCCATAAGAGGGATTTCCCACCCACAACAGAATTGATGAGCATACTAGGAAACTCTAGGGTTTTTGGGAATGTTTTTTCTTAGGTATTTTTTCTGGGAATGGTTTTTCTGCAAAAGTCTAGGCTAACAAAGATTCTAGTATTCCATACCAGTTATCTCTGTTTCTTTGCTTGACTGCATTTTTTTTCGAGACCCACAGAGGTACATGTGACCTGTATAAAGTCTGCACATGTGTACCCACTCCCTACCTTCCCACAGCCCACATGTACACGCTAGCTGAGGAAGTGTCAGTCGCGTGTATGATTCCAGAAAATTTCTTTTAGAGAGGCAGTCATCCTCTCCCCTGTCAGAAATAATCCTTCTCAGAGGTTTTCTGGAACTCTTTCTAGTCTTTGGTGTTTGCAGTCCATAACTTAGGTTTCACCTCATATTGGTTTGTTCTATGAAGTTTTCCTTGAATTGTTTTCTTTTTTCTGTTAAAGTAAGTGTCTAATTCTTCAAGAGATCTTGGTTTTTAGTACTAGTAGTCTCTACCTGGGCTAGATTTCTTGGCCTTTCATCTGTATTATATTTTCATAGATACACGCAGCCTGTATAAGGCCAGAACGCATGTACACGTGCCTTGACTTTACACAGCTCGCATGCACACGCTCACTATTGAACTGTCAACAACGTGCCTGTGGATAAAAAAAAATTTTAAGGTGAGGCAATCATAATTTCCTTTGACAAGAGTTATACCTCTCAAGTTTTTGGGTCTCTGTCATAGAGTTCAGTAACTTAGGTTTGATCATAGCAATAGCTTTCTTTTTCATTAAGAAGTTTTTCTCAAAATTTGGTTTTTATAAGGTTTTAAAGCAAGTGTGAGAGTCCAATTTTAATTTTCTTGTGTGTTATTTTTAAAGTGACTCTTTGTGATCTGTGTTTAGTCTAGAATTTTTTTTGGTTTTTACTTGTTGATATTTTTCCTTTTTTCTTTGTGAGCATTGAAATAATTTATTTTATTTTATTTCTTTGTTTGGTTAAATAGTGTTGGTTTGCATTAGTAACCAGGAAAAGTCTTTTCTTTCATAAGTTCTTAACGGTTTACTTAGATCATAAGTAGCTCACAGTCGAGTGAAATCCTACTTTGAGTTTGTTGTTCAAAGATCTTAGAAATTTTTTAGTTTGAAAAGTTGTTTAAGATTTGAGTCAAGAAGAAGTTATTTTGTTTCCATCTTTCTGTTTATTTTTCTTTCATCTTTCAAACATCACTAGTTTCACTTTCATAACCTTTGACTTAAGACAAGCCATAAAAATTAATGCTAAATCTAAAATTCATTAGACTTTTTATGTTTGTAGGGTCAACCAACTAGTTTAGGGTTAGGGCCTTGAATTAGGTTGGAGAGGAAATTCTTCAAGGCCATTAAATCAAACATTGGAGTCTGAGTTAGGGAGTGTCAAAGTCCAGTATCATGAAAGTTATCTGGGACCACCCTCTAACACAGGGGATAAACACGAGGTTGCATGTGGAAAGGTAGCGGAGATAACCCCTCCAAAGCTGGACCAATCGTAGTGGAGAACACATATAGAGGGCTTGTCTTGGGATTTCATCGATTGCATTTGTCACAGAGCTTCATGGGTCTCGAATCAGTTCGAGGTCCTTAGTTGTCTTCCGGACCACTTGCCTTCGATACCCTTGACAGGTTTTGGGTTTGATACCCTGCTCATTGTGGTCTGCCCAACTTTCGACTGTACCTGCCTGGTAACTGTTCACGCGCTGGCAACCTAGTTGCCTATATTTTTTAGAGACATACACAGGTGACTGCGGGGGTTTACCACGGTATCTAGGATAGACATTGGGCCACTCTTTGCAGAGTATACCCAGAGGGTGCTTCCATGTTCGAGTTTCACTTGCACTGGTAAGTTTCTCCAGTGTTGGTTGGTGTAACTATTCTTCCAACTAGTTAGTCATTTGCTTGATTTGCCTTTAGGAAATTTTAGTGTGTGCTATGTGCTCCCTAGTTTTCCATAGTGAGTTAGTCAGTTGTGGCTTTGGTTCTTTGACCTAGGGTGGTATACCGCCCACTTCATTGATTGAGAGGAATTTTCAGTCTTCCTCTTAGAAATGTGGAGCTGCCTCTTTATAGGCGTTGTTTTGATAACATTGGTTCTTCAAAGTCAATGTGTGAGACTTTTACAGACTTGAATGATCCCACAAAGGGAGAAACTATGAATAAGATATTCATGGCTAAAGTTCCCGATGATACCAACCAAGGAACCCCTTCGCAAGGGGATAATTGTGATTTTTCTTTCTTCGGAAACGTTGGTGTCCCATTGATGGCCACTTTGTACATTCCTGGGTTGAATGTGGGATTACCGGTTTGGTTGGGTACCATTCCAAATGTCCCAAATTCTCTTGATTCTTCTCAATTAAGCACTTTATGTCATGGGCACCATGTTGATGTTTCTTTGTCAACAAAGTCTTTTCCTCCTCCTTCTCCCACCTATGGTGAAAGTACAGTTACTACTAATCATAAGTCTAAACGAAATAGAAAGAGGAAGAATAGGAAGAAGAAATCACCAACCTCTACAAGTCATGTTGGAGATAGGTCGACAACCTCTGCAAGTCATGTTGAAGGCCAGCACCCATCCTCCATAAGTTATGTTGGGGGCACACACCCACCCTCTGCAAGTCATGCTGGGGGAAAAAGTTCAGTCACTACTAGTCATACTGGTAATAGGTCTGTAGCCTCTGCAAGTCATGTTATTGACCCATCACTAACCTCTGCAAGTTATGTTATTGACCCATCACTAACCTCTGGAAGTCATGTTGGAGATGTGAAACCAACCACTGCTAGTCATGTTAGGGGCATTAATTCTATTGAGAAACCTAGATGGATAGGACATAAAATTAAGTTCCCTTGTAAGCTTTGCAAGGGATACCACCTTACTCATCTATGCCCTGGCATTCCAGAGGTACAAAGATTGTGGTCCCTGTTGGCAAGATCTTCTGATTCTGAGTCTTCTGAGGTTTCATCACAGTTTATTCAACCATTGGTTGAGAAATTGGTCATGCCGATGCAGTCATCGGTTGATCCCACTCCTCTTTTGGGGGGTGAGGTTCCTTTAGACCATGTAGTCTCGCAACCTATTCAACCATTGGTTGTGAAAGTGGTCATGCCGATGCAGTCATCGGCTGATCCCACTCCTCTTTTGGGGGGTGAGGTGCCTTTAGACCTTGTAGTATCTCAGCCTATTCAACCATTGGCTGCGAAAGTGGTCATGTCGATGCAGTCATTGGATGATTCCACTCTTCTTTTGGGGAGTGACATGTCTACTGACTATGTTTTTAGCATTTCCAGTTCAGTATTTTCAGAACAAGGGGGGATTCCGCTCACTCCAAGCACACCCCCTCCAAGCCCTAGGATGGTTTCCTTTGATTGGAATGACCTTGTTGAGCCTCATCTTCCTTCCTCTGAACCCTTTCAAATAAGGGTTGAAGTTAATTCAACAAACATTTATCGATGTATTGTGGATGAAGGAGCTTCTGCAAGTATTTTATCCTTCTCGGTTTGGAAAGTCTTGGGATATCTCGAGCTTGTGTATTCTTTGCATGAGTTGTTGGCTTTTGACAGATGTCCTAGTGAATATTTGGGGGTTCTTCCTCAGTTACCTATATCTTTAGGTGGGAATACTGTCCCTGTTGATGTTATGGTGGTGCAAGGCCCGTTAGATTTCAATATGCTTCTCGGGCGTGATTATGTATATGCTATGAACGTTGTGGTGTCTACGCTCTTCTGGGTGATGCACTTCCCTCACAATGGAAGCAATGTTACTATTGACTAGCTGGCATCTGATAATCACCATCTGAATTCGACATTATTTCAGACTACCCCTTTATATGTTCCTAGCATTCGTGTAGACTCTACCCTGCCACGGGTTAATTATGTGACATCTTATCCTTGATCTTCAATTTCTTATGAGCAGGAACCTGTGCAATCATGTTTTCCTTCTCGAGACTTGGAATCAACAATTGATCCATTGGTGTATCCAATGGGGGCATGGGAGCCCTTGCTTCCCCCTCTTGGTCCAAGTGGGCTTGAGTATCTTTCTAAGTCCGATATTGTTGTTAGTAGATCCTCAAGCCCTCATGATCGTGATTCTTCATTGATAGACTCTGCCAGTCCTGGCCAGAACCTCCATCGTCATATGGAGTATGGTCAGGTTACTTCAACCGTTGGGACCGTTGACCCTCATTTGCATGATTTCCCATATTTTGAATTGCCTTCAGATGAGGCTACCCTTGAAGCCATGACTATTATTTCTATCCCGCAGGAGGACTTACACCATGGTTTGTGTTTTCTTCCCTTTTGGGAGACTTCCCAAGTTGATTATCGAAGAGACTCTTGGTCTGAGCCTAGTAACAGGCTCTACCTGAACCGGTTTCATACATGAGTCATAGCCCCCACGAGTCTTCTTTTAATACTTTTTTAGACCCTCTAAACATGAAAAGATTGTTGAGCGATCTTATGGCCTTTCATGCTCGTTAAACTAAAATTTGAAGTCACGTCTATCTGATGATAGTTTACCCCTTATTCAGTCTGGATGGTCAACTGTATGAACAAAGGTATACTTTAGAGGACTCGAATCTCTGGAAGAGTATTCTCAGGCATAATTTTAACCCTTTTTCGAGCCTGAGGGAATAAATTTATGAAAAAGGAACCCCCACGGAGTCCATAGTTAAGATCTTTTTAGACTCACTAAAATTGAAAACATTGCCAAGTGATCTTATTCTTTCACACTCATTAAAATGGTCTAGAAGAACATTCCTGACGAAGTCCATAGTTAAGCTTTTTTTCAGACTCCTTAAAAATGAAAAAATGGCTGAGTGATCTTGTCTGTATCACACTCGTTAAAATGGATTTGAATAAACATCTTGTTGGTGCTAGTTTACCCCTTTTTTGAACCGACTAGACTACCTTCGAAAAAGGTACCCCAGTGGAGTCTCCTTTTACGTTTTCCAGACTCTCTAAATATGAAAAACCATCGAGCTTACCTTCTCTGGGCTCGTTAAAATTACATCGACGGATGTTACCATTGTGTGTTTGGTTAACCGTGTTTGCATACCTACGTCTTTGGTCTAATGTCGACTCCATGTTTCTCTCAACTGAACCATCTGAAGCATGCCTTATATGCAAGCCCTATAGCACTTTGCCTCTGCGTCTTGACACCTTTGGTCCCAGGAGGTATTTTTCCTTAGTGTCCTTTCTTTGAACATCAGTATTGTCCTTGCACCTCAAACTTGTATGTTTTCGACACTCTTTCCTCCTTTGTAACATAACATTCTTTTATTCTTTTTCCAAAATTATTGAAAAAGACAAAAAAATCAAATATACCCCAAAAAGAGGAAGGGAAAAGTATTTTTTTTTTATTGGCAGCACAATGAGTCACCCTTGGATAAAGCATATATGTCCATTTGTTCGCCAAACCCTGGGATTTAATATGACCTTAGGAAGTTGTTCCCACTACATTGAGTTGTATCCTCCTCCGTTTGGTTATTCTTCCAAACATATGGAGAGTTTGTGTTGCCTCCTGCCTTGTAAACTTATGTTAATGCCATGCTACCCAAGTCTCATCATTTGTCATGATATTGTCCAAGGGTATACTCTAGAGGCCTCGAATCTCTGGAAGAGTATTCTCAGGCATAATTTTAACCCTTTTTCGAGCCTGAGGGAATAAATTTATGAAAAAGGAACCCCCACGGAGTCCATAGTTAAGCTCTTTTCAGACTCCCTAAAATTGAAAACATTGCCAAGTGACCTTATTCTTTCACACTCCTTAAAATGGTCCAGAAGAAAATTCCTGACGGAGTCCATAGTTAAGCTTTTTTTCAGACTCCTTAAAAATGAAAAAATGGCCGAGTGATCTTGTATGTATCACACTCGTTAAAATGGATTTGAATAAACATCTTGTTGGTGCTATTTTACCCCTTTTTTGAACCGACTAGACTACCTTCGAAAAAGGTACCCCAGTGGAGTCTCCTTTTACATTTTTCAGACTCTCTAAATATGAAAAACCATCGAGCTTACCTTCTTTGGGCTCGTTAAACTTACATCGAAGGATGTTACCATTGTGTGTTTGGTTAACTGTGTTTGCATACCTACGTCTTTGGTCTAATGTCGACTCCATGTTTCTCTCAACTGAACCATCTGAAGCATGCCTTATACGCAAGCCCTGTAGCACTTTGCCTCTGCGTCTTGACACCTTTGGTCCCAGGAGGGATTTTTCCTGAGTGTCCTTTCTTTGAACATTAGTCTTGTCCTTGCACCTCAAACTTGTATGTTTTCGAAACTCTTTCCTCCTTTGTAATGTAACATTCTTTTATTCTTTTTCCAAAATTATTGAAAAAGACAAAAAATCAAATGTACCCCAAAAAGAGGAAGGGAAAAGTATTTTTTTTTATTGGCAGCACAATGAGTCACCCTTGGATAAAGCATATATGTCCATTTGTTCGTCAAACCCTGGGATTTAATATGACCTTAGGAAGCTGTTCCAACTACATTGAGTTGTGTCCTCCTCTGTTTGGTTATTCTTCCAAACATATGGAGAGTTTGTGTTGCATCTTTCCTTGTAAACTTATGTTAATTCCATGCTGACCAAGTCTCATCATTTGTCATGATATTGTCCAGGGGTATACTCTAGAGGCCTCGAATCTCTGGAAGAGTATTCTCAGGCATAATTTTAACCCTTTTTCGAGCCTGAGGGAATAAATTTATGAAAAAGGAACCCCCACGGAGTCCATAGTTAATCTCTTTTCAGACTCCCTAAAATTGAAAACATTGCCAAGTGACCTTATTCTTTCACACTCATTAAAATGGTCCAGAAGAACATTCCTGACGGAGTCCATAGTTAAGATTTTTTTCAAACTCCTTAAAAATGAAAAAATGGCCGAGTGATCTTGTCTGTATCACACTCATTAAAATGGATTTGAATAAACATCTTGTCGGTGCTATTTTACCCCTTTTTTGAATTGACTAGAATACCTTCGAAAAAGGTACCCCAGTGGAGTCTCCTTTTACATTTTTCAGACTCTCTAAGTATGAAAAACCATCGAGCTTACCTTCTCTGGGATCGTTAAACTTACATCGAAGGATGTTACCATTGTGTGTTTGGTTAACTGCGTTTGCATACCTACGTCTTTGGTCTAATGTCGACTCCATGTTTCTCTCAACTGAACCATCTGAAGCATGCCTTATACGCAAGACCTGTAGCACTTTGCCTCTGCGTCTTGACACCTTTGGTCCCAGGAGGGATTTTTCCTGAGTGTCCTTTCTTTGAACATCAGTCTTGTCCTTGCACCTCAAACTTGTATGTTTTCGACACTCTTTCCTCCTTTGTAACGTAACATTCTTTTATTCTTTTTCCAAAATTATTGAAAAAGACAAAAAAATCAAATATACCCCAAAAAGAGGAAGGCAAAAGTATTTTTTTTTTATTGGCAGCACAATGAGTCACCCTTGGATAAAACATATATGTCCATTTGTTCGTCAAACCCTGGGATTTAATATGACCTTAGGAAGTTGTTCCCACTACATTGAGTTGTGTCCTCCTCCGTTTGGTTATTCTTCCAAACATATGGAGAGTTTGTGTTGCCTCCTGCCTTGTAAACTTATGTTAATGCCATGCTGCCCAAGTCTCATCATTTGTCATGATATTGTCTAAGGGTATACTCTAGAGGCCTCGAATCTCTGGAAGAGTATTCTCAGGCATAATTTTAACCCTTTTTCAAGCCTGAGGGAATAAATTTATGAAAAAGGAACCCTCATGGAGTCCATAGTTAAGCTCTTTTCAGACTCCCTAAAATTGAAAACATTGCCAAGTGACCTTAATCTTTCACACTCATTAAAATGGTCCAGAAGAACATTCTTGACGGAGTCCATAGTTAATCTTTTTTTCAGACTCCTTAAAAATGAAAAAATGGCCGAGTGATCTTGTCTGTATCACACTCGTTAAAATGGATTTGAATAAACATCTTGTCGGTGATAGTTTACCCCTTTTTTGAACCGACTAGACTACCTTCAAAAAAGGTACCGCAGTGGAGTCTCCTTTTACGTTTTTCAGACTCTCTAAATATGAAAAACCATCGAGCTTACCTTCTCTGGGCTCGTTAAACTTACATCGAAGGATGTTACCATTGTGTGTTTGGTTAACTGTGTTTGCATACCTACGTATTTGGTCTAATGTTGACTCCATGTTTCTCTCAAATGAACCATCTGAAGCATGCCTTATACGCAATCCCTGTAGCACTTTGCCTCTGCGTCTTGACACCTTTGGTCCCAGGAGGGATTTTTCCTGAGTGTCCTTTCTTTGAACATCAGTCTTGTCCTTGCACCTCAAACTTGTATGTTTTCGACATTCTTTCCTCCTTTGTAACGTAACATTCTTTTATTCTTTTTCTAAAATTATTGAAAAAGACAAAAAAATCAAATATACCCCAAAAAGAGGAAGGCAAAAGTATTTTTTTTTTATTGGCAGCACAATGAGTCACCCTTGGATAAATCATATATGTCCATTTGTTCGTCAAACCCTGGGATTTAATATAACCTTAGGAAGTTGTTCCCACTACATTGAGTTGTGTCCTCCTCCATTTGGTTATTCTTCCAAACATATGGAGAGTTTGTGTTGCCTCCTGCTTTGTAAACTTATGTTAATGCCATGCTGCCCAAGTCTCATCATTTGTCATGATATTGTCCAAGGGAGGTTTTTACCAATCATGAGTCAGCACCTCTGTAGTTTGTCTCTTTCCCTCATGCCTGACCATCCCAAAATTCCAATCAAGTCTTTGTTCAAAATCAATGAAGCCTTCATTCTGATAATCAAGATTCTCTAGTCCATGACCGACGAGCCGTCGAAGACCTCTGGGTAGTGAAGTCGTACACTCATATTAAAATCCTACCTGAGTTTTTAATATTTTGAATTTGTTGCTCGATCTCTGAAGACCTCATCTCCAGCCATCAGTCCTTATCAGCTTCTAGAAGATGGATACTCTACATGTATATCTTTTTTATTTTGAGATGTAGCTCCACTGTGTATTTCTCATGGCTACACTTTATATAGTTATATGACATAGATATACAATGTATTTGACTAGTAACCATGATTTTATTTTATTCTGAGCATGGTTATGCCCACCTCAGTGAGACAATTATTATTCTGCAGACGACACCTCCCGATTTCTGGTCCCTGGGCTCACTTGTTCGGAACATCAGTGAATATTGTTAATGTATTTCAGCCATCAGATGCTCTTCTGACCTCATACATTAGGGGGCATCTATTATATCCCTAATTTTCACCAAACAGGCTTATCTGGCATCAGGCCATCTCAAATTAAACACTGTTGAACAACTCTTCTTAAAAAACCCTTTTATAAAGGCCTACGTGCCCTGCTCCATTACTGCACACATGTACATGCTAGCTAACCCAAGACAACCCGCATGTACCTAGAAAAGAACAAAAAAAGGAAAGTTTTTTATGGAACACACAACTTTGGGTTAATTAACTAAACCTTTTGACCATGCATGGACGGTCATTCGACCAAATACCTAGCTCCTTCTAACCTATAAAATAAGGGGTAGGGGTCCCATTTGAAAGGAGGAGAATCATAGTAAAGAAACTATACCCGATTAAGCATTCCCTTTGTCCGAAACTTTAGCCATCCTTGTGCAAAGAGAAGTATAGAGAAAAGCAGTTGGAAGATAGTGGAAGAAGAGCCCAGGACCAGGATCGAGGAGCAGTAGTCGAGTTTATCATTGTAGGGTATCATTGTAAAGGTAATAAAAGAACTGCTTTTCCCATCCCGCCATATGATATTGTCATTATTGGAATATTGATTGTATGATTGATTAAATCTCTAACCCATTAGTTCATAGATCAAATGCATGTGGATTTCTTTGTTTGTCTTTAGTGAATGCAGGTCAGCATTGGGAGGAGAGTTGCATTCAAAGAACGACCAAGCGCGAAAAGGGATCGCTATCAAACACGAAAAATAAGGTACATCAACTTAATCTCTTGAGCCTTGTATTTACATATGAGTAATGGGGGTTTAGGAATGGGATGATGGTAAAAAGTAAGAATCTTTAGGTCATTTCTGCATGCATTATAAAACCCTTAGTGCTAGTCTGTAGGAGGGATTTCCCACCCACAACAGTTCTTCAGTAATGGGAGAGGGAACAAGAACCCGTGAAGACAAATCACACAAGAAAGGACATGTACATAGATATTTTTAGGAGGTGGTCGATGTAGAATGATCACAGTGGTATGAATGCAAAAAAATCCAGGGCAGTTGTGGATTCCATTAAGTTATAACATCAAATAATGCAATAGTTGAAATATGAAGGAGAAAACTCTCTTGCTTTTGTGCTCCATTTAGTAGTAATGAATGGGATGATTGTGAATAGACAAACTGGGTTGATAGATGGGATTGTGTATTACTCCCCATTGGTCAATGTATAACTATAGAATTATCCCAATTGGAGGAGGACCAATCAAGTATTTTAGCAGATTATGATCATGTCTTAGATATCGTACTTCCAGGTTCGTTGAATCCTTCTATTAAATTTTGAATAACTAGAATGAACGCGTTATGCTTTGGTAATTTAGTGGACACACATTTTGGAACTCAATTTTTTGTAGGGCACATATACGCAGTGGTTTCCCCAAGAGATAATCAATGGGGCACTGATTATTGGCTGACACGATGCTTAGAGGAAAATCATACCCTCATGTGATTAGTAACAGACTTTGAAGGCATTGAATTTTCGACAGGGTCAATGGTTATTAAAGGAGAATATCTGACATAGGATGAAATAACATGAAAGAAAGTTGGTTATGTATTTCAATATTATAAACCATGTGAATTTGGATACCACTTTACAAACTTGGTTATTGGTATGAACTCCCAACTACAAAAAATGCCAAGTAATAACTCATCAAATTTACAATACTTCTTGCCTTATTTTGAGCACAAAAAGTTAATGGAAACCACCAGTATTAGAAGTGATCCCTATGGTCTATTTGAATGACCATCTAGCTATGCTAAAGAAATAATTTTGGCTTCATTTTGACTATTGTTAAAATATTTGTAATTTTGTTAAAAAAAATTCCTTGCCTTGCCTTGCATTTCCTTTCCTTTCCTTCGCTTGCCATTCCATGCCATGCCACGCCTTCCCTTTTCTTGCATTTATTTTCCTTTCCTTTCCTTTTCTTTCCATCACTTGTCTTTCCTTTCCTTCACTTTCCTTTCCTTTCCTTGCCTTACCTTCACTTTCCTTGGATTTCCTTCACTTTCCTTGCCTTCACTTGCCTTTCGTTTCCTTCACTTGCCTTGCCTTTACTTACTTTTCCTTGCCTTCAATTTCCTTGAATTTTCTTCACTTGTCTTTCATTTTCCATTGCATGCCATTGCATTTCATAGCATGCCATGCCTTGCCTTCACTTGCCTCACCTTTTCTTTCATTTCCTTTCCTTGCCTTGCCTTCACTTGCCTTTCCTTGCCTTTCATTTCCTTCACTTTCCTTTCCTTTCCTTCATTTTCCTTGTCTTTCCTTCACTTTCCTTGCATTTCCTTCACTTGTCTTACCTTCACTTTCCTTTCCTTGACTTTCCTTTCCTTTACTTTCCTTTCCTTTCCTTCACTTTCCTTTCCCTCACTTTCCTTCCCTTTTCCATACCATTCCATACAATTCCATGCTTTGACTTCAGTTTTCTTTCCTCTCCTTCAGTTTCCTTGACTTCACTTTCCTTCACTTCCCTTTACTCTCCTTCACTTTCCTTGCCTTGCCTTCATTTTCCTTTCCTTTCCTTGCCTTTCCTTTTCTTAACTTTCCTTTCATTTCCTTCACTTTCCTTTCCTTTCCTTCACTTGCCTTGCCTTCACTTATCTTTCCTTTTCCATGCCATTCCATAGCATGACATACCTTGCCTTTCCTTGTATTTCCTTTCCTTTCCTTACCTTGCCTTCACTTTCCTTTCCTTGCTTTACCTTGCCTTCACTTTCCTTTCCTTTTCTTTCCTTACCTTCACTTGCCTTACCTTCATTTTCCTTTCCTTGCCTTCACTTTCATTGCCTTCACTTGCCTTGCCTTCATTTTCCTTTCCTTTCCTTCACTTTCCTTACCTTGCCTTCAATTTCCTTTCCTTCACTTGTATTTCCTTTTCCATTCCATAGCATGCCATACCTTTCCTTTACTTTCCTTTCCTTTCTTTCACTTTCCTTGCCTTCACTTGAAATGCCTTCAATTTCCTTTCCTTGCCTTCAGTTGCCTTGGCTTGCCTTGTCTTTCCTTAAATTTCCTTTCCTTGCCTTCATTTTCTTTTCCTTTCCTTTACTTTCCTTGCCTTGACTTCACTTGGCTTGCCTTCACTTGCCTTCACTTTCCTTTCCTTGCCTTCACTTGCCTCTCCTTGCCTTCACTTACCTTCCCTTCATTTTATTTTCCTTTCCTTCACTTTCCTTTCCTTTCCTTCACTTTCCTTTCTTTTCCTTCACTTGTATTTCCAGGTTGGTCTGGGGGCATAAAATAAAAAATGACTGGCATAACGGAGTTCCGTAAGCCCCAACAAGTCTATTTTTCCAAGGATGATGTGAATACACTACCCACAAATTCCTGACACAGTTTTCTTGAAAATCGACCCCCTCTTCAGAAATTGCATTATGCCTCGTTGACCAAAACCCTAGTTCCATAGATACTCCAACAAACAATTTTTCGGTGGAAAAAATGGCAGTAGAGGGCCCCTCATATTTGAAACCCGATGCTCAAAATCCAAGGCAACTAATGGTTCTCCCATCCAAGTCTCGTTTTGAGTTTTATTTTGAGTTGCAACTCGCCTCTTCAAACCATTCAAGGACATGTGACCAATTTGGTCTCGGGGCATAAAATACAAATCGAGTGGCATAAAATAGTTCCGTAAGATCCCACAAGTCTATTTGGCCAAGGCCCATGTGAATACACTACCCACAAATTTTCGAAACATTTTTCTTGAAAACTAACCCCCTCTTTAGAATTTGCATTATTCATCATTGACCAAAACCCTAGTGTCAAATATACTCCAACACATGGTTTTCTGATGGAAAGAATGACAACGGATCCCCCCCCCCCCCCAATTGAATATCGGTGCTCCAGATCCAATGAAAATAACACTTCTCCCATTCAAGTCTCGTTTTGATTTTTATCATGAGTTGCAACTCGCCTCTTCAAGCCATTTAAGGACATGTGGCCAATTTGGTATGGGGGCATAAAATATAAACCGAGTGGCATAACAGAGTTTTGTAATCTCCCACAAGTCTATTTGGCCAAGGCCCACATGACTACACTATCCCCAAATTCCTAACACAATTTTCTTGAAAATCGACCTCCTCTTTAGAAATTGCACTATACCTCATTGACCAAAACATTAGAATTCTCATGCAAGTATTTTTATATAAGAAATATGGCATAAAAAGTTGTAGAATTACATGCTTAATGAATCATTTGATTGTAATTTTTATGTATGAATCATTTGATGGCATGGAAATTGAATGCAAGTAAAGGGAAGGAAAGTAAAGGAAAGGCATGCAAAGTGAATTCATAGCATGGAAATACATGGTATGGAAAGATAAGACATGGAAATTGAAGGCATGGCAAGGCATGGAATGGAAAGGGGAAGGCATGGCATGGAAAATAATGGCATGGCATGGAAAAGGGAAGGAATTCCAAGTGAATTCAAGGAAAGGCATGGCATGGAATGACATGGAAAGGCATGGGATGGAAAATCATGGTATGGAAAGGCATGGTATGGAAAGATAAGACATGGAAAGTGAAGGCAAGGCAAGGCATGGAATGGAAAATAATCACATGGTATGGAAAGGCATGGCATGGAAAAGTAAAGGCATTCCAAATGAATTAAAGGCAAGGCATGGAATGGAATGGAATGGCATGACATGGAAAGACATGGGATGGAAAGGAATGGTATGGAAAGGAAAGATATGGAAAGACAAGACATGGAAAGTGAAGGAAATGCAAGGCATGGCAAGGCATACAATACCATACCATACCAAGGCAAGGCATACCGTACCATATCATACCATTTTCAATGCATACCATACCATTTCCATTGCCATTTCCAATGCCAATGCATGTGGTACTATACCATGCCATTTCCAATGCATACCATACAATGGAAAGGCAATGCATACCATTTGAAATGCATACCATACCAATGACAATACCAATGCATATACCAATTCCAATACCAATGCAATGCACACCATTTGAAATGCACACCATACCAATGACAATACTAATGCATATACCAATTCCAATACCAATGCAACACATACCATTCCCATTGCCAATACATACCATTGTTGATGCATACCATTTCCATTGCCAATGCATTCCATTTCTATTGCCAATGAATACCATACCATTTCCATTTCCATTGGAAATGCCAATGCATACCATACCATTGCCAATGCATACCATCGTATGCATTGTTTGGTATGCATTGGGATTCGAAATGGCTATGGAAATGGTATGGTATGGTATGGTATGCATTGACATTTCCAATTGAAATGCATACCATACCATACCATACCATTTTGATTGTCATTTTCAATGCCAATGCATACCATACCAATGTATACCTTCCATTTCCACGCACTGCATACCATACCAATGCATACCATTTCCATGCAATGCATACCATACCAATGCAATGCATACCATTGTTCTTTCCCATACATACCATTTCCAAAGCATACCATCTCCATTGCCAATGCATACCATTACTATTGCCAATACAGACCATAGAATTTCCATTTCCATTTCCAATGCCAATGCATACCATATGATACCATATCATACCATTGCCAATGCATGCCATAAAATGTAAAGGAAATATATATCATTTTATGGATTTTATGGTATGGTATGGTATGGTATCACATGCATTGGTAATGGAAATGGAAATGGTATGCATTGGCATTGACAATGACAATGACAATGGTATGGTATGGTATGTATTGGCATTGCCAATTCGAATGCATACCATACCATACCATTTCCAATGCATACAATGGTATGCATTTCCTTGCCATTGTATGGTATGCATTGACATTGGAAATGGAAATGGAAATGGTATGGTATGCATTGGCATTGGTAATGGAAATGGAACTGGTATTGTATAGCATGATATTCATTGGCATTGCCAATGAGAATGCATACCATACCATACTATACCATACCATTTCGATTTCCATTGCCAATGCCAATGCATACCATACCAATGCATACAATTTCCATGAAATCCATACGATACCAATGCAATGCATGTAATTAATACCATTGTCATTTCCAATATAGACCATTTCCAATGCATACCATTTCCATTTCCAATGATAATGCATATGATTCCATACTGTTGTAGGAAAATCTGCCTACGAAAAAGTAGATCGACCTCTAGAGCTTGACCTTAACCCTAGACAGAAAAGTGCTTAACATGGACACTGAATTTCTCTCAAATCTATCTAAACTAATACATGAGAAGGAAGGATGATAGAGGTACCTGTTATCAATGTTTGTCCCTGCACACTCCGAGTTGCGCTCCAATCTTTTGCTCCTCGCTGAGAGATATGGACAAAACAAGATACGACCACTTCCTACTCTATTGACATTAGCTTGAAAACAGATCTACCATTAACTGATAAGTTCATGTAACATCAGACACAAACTAGAAAGAAACAGGCCAAGCATGTCATATTAATGAGAATAATGACAACAGTACTTACAATCGTAGATGCAAATGCGACAGCTTCGTCGAGTCCTCTTCGTCTAACCCTTGCCTGAAAGATCCAAGACCTGGATAACAATAGCTTCACTGATCAATCTCTTTTGGCTGACTGTAACTTTCCTCCAAGATCATAAGTTTTACATATCTAATTCTTCCTCCTCTTCATCACCATAGAGCTTGCTTATATAGGCTAGGAAGGGCCTAACCACTTGAGTTATGTTTAGAACTAGTTGGGAACTTCCTCCTTGGATCAGAGATCTTTTGATAGAACCAAGAATTCGAGCTCAACCGCCTCCCAAACTCAAATGATTCTCCCCTTATTCTTCTCACCGGGCTAAAAATTTACCCAGAATGGAGAGCGCTCCCTCAGAAGGGGCATCAGAGCGCTAGAATGCTCCATAGAAGACCAAGGGAAGTGCCAGCGCTTCAAATCTGAGTAGTGCTTTTGCAAAGGGGTGGAGAAGCGCTACAACACTTCTAAAGCATGGTAGAGGGGCACCGGCACTTCTCAGGTAGTTTTAGGGGAGCGTTCCCCTTCCAAACTCTTAATTAAGAAGCCTTCTTAGGTGTTAAGATATGTTTGACTCCAGTGAACCAGTTTCTCCCTTCAAACCAAGCATATAAGATGTTTCAAGTGCCTCTTTAGTGTCGTCATTATGATGGCATGATTCAACAACATTTGTGACACTTGGGACAAGTGAGAGGCATGTGCGACACTTATCCAGTTGAGTGATTTTGAGGTGTAACAGAATGCCCCCCAAAGTATGAAGTCAGAAGATGCAGACTGATGACTGAAGTACTTTGTAGATATTCAAGAAAGGGTATAGAATCGAAGAACCTGATGAAAGCTGCACACAACCATCCAACAAATATCATGACATATTTCAAAACCCAAGGCAGGCATACCTATGCTTGGGTGATCAAGATTTTAAGATATGGCCGCCATAGAATACACTGCAGATCCATAATTGTATTGAAAAAAAGGTATAGCCACCGAAAATACACTGTGGATCTATACACTGATGACATGGAATGATCATAGCCATGAAGAATACACAGTGGATCTACGAGATGAAAGACATAGCCACGACCAATACAAAGTGGATCTATGTAACAGTATATGTGCTTTTAGTCCAGAACTCCTTCACAACCTGGGCGAGGCATATATCAAATTGAATTACTCACCCCAGGGTATTCATACCAATCCCAATATGGCATGGATATAACCACGTGAATAGATGTTTTGGCATTGAACATGGCAGAAACAACTTGATTACCGGTCAATGAGGTAAATCGTTAACAAGTGCGAGGGAGATCACCATTAATGTCAATGATTTCCAAGGTACCCAAGTACATTCCAGCGAATGTGAATAGATGAACTGAGGTCGAACATCCGAGGAATCATTCGATCAGGGGTCAATGATGTAAACCCACTATCGAATGTGAGGAGGCCTACCATTGAGGCATGCAGGTCCCAAAGTACTAACTGGTTTCTAAGCCTAATTCCGGGATAATGTGTTGAAGTCGACAGGAATAGACTCGTCGAGGGAGGGCCTTGATGTGTCCCCCATCAACGACACGAAATGGACACAAAGATGTAATTGGTAGATCAAGCGAACATGGACTGACACAGGTTTTGAGGCAAGATATTTGGGATGGCTGACTCTCGAGGCGGACACTTCCCTTGAACACTAAGGCACAACAGCGAAACATGACATGGACCAAAACTATGCAATGGGTACCGTGAATTGTGTCGGGTGACTCAAAGGAGCGAAAGGAAACTCAGAGGATTGGCTCAGTGCAGAGGTTCAGCGGATTATGATATGTGCAAAATGACAAAGTGCCGTGTTCAAGGGCGACTCTAAGAAATGTTGGATAGTGTTCTCAAGAGACTGCTTGGCTTGCTCCTTTCAATTTTTCCCCCATCCAGATAGATGAGTACCTCTTTTTTATTTAATGAGCTCGAGGAGGATAACACATGCTCGATATAACTCACCTTTGGTAAGTTCCTCTTCCTTTGTTTAATGAGCCGGAAGAAGTAAGGGTTCATTCTCATATGGGTCTGTCGATGTGTGCTTTAACGAGTCCAAAGACAGAAAACTCGAAGGTTTTTAGGGATTATAGAGTTTGGAAAAACACTTAAAAGAGAACTCTCTCAGTGCCTTTTTCGTACAATAGTCCAATGAGACCGAAAAAGGGTTAAACTACCGCTCGAAAGACGCTCTTTCTGACCTTTTAATGAGTGTGAAAGAAAGCAAGATCACTCGACAATCTTTTCATATTTAGAGAGTCTGAAAAGGGTTTAAAGTAGACTCCAGGGGGGCTCCTTTTTCGTGTGATGTGTTTGTACGGGTCCGAAAAAGTGATAAAAGTTTACCCGGTTACGTTCTCATATTGTTGAGCTCGAGAATGAACTAAGACTATGCTCGTAAATTCGACAAGGTGAATAATTCATTAGAACTGCCAAGAATCCTGCAATGCCAGAAGCTACAAACCAGATATTAGTGAAGTTATTTGCACCATTAGAAAAACCCAAAATGACTATAGCTTAAGAAAAATGAAATTCTACAAATACCAATTGATTCAAAAGCTCATTTACCATTTCATTTGTGGTGTGTTGGAGAATCTCAACTGGAGCAAAACTTGTTCTTCTCGCTGCCGGAGCTACGGTTGGTCGTTTTACACACCGTTCGAACCAGGTAGGGTCTTGTTCGTCGCTCTTTCAATTGTATGGTTCCAAGTTGATTTTAATGGCATCATTAATTTAAAACGTGAAGCCCTAGGTTGACCATTTTGGACCAAATCGGCCTCCTTTCAAAAGTTAATAAAAGGGGGGAAATTATCCATGAATTTGCATTGCGAAATGATAGTTAAGATACCCACACCTTAATCATTTATTAGGTCGATTATTTTAACCAAAGAAATTCATGAAAAACTTTCCTCATGGGCCCACGCACCTCCTCAAAACGTTTTTTACTTTTGTCACGTTTTAATCATTGTTTAATAAATTTTAAAGGACGTGGGGGTCTAAAATGATGATTGAGTACCTTTAGATGTCATGGGAATTCATTTTCATGTTTTAAAATGCTTTATGAATTTTGTCGAAATGACAAAAATGTGGGGAATGACGGAAGTTTTGAATTTTTGTTTTGTAGACATATTCGGTGACCATGATCGAGTGGAAAGAGCGGGAACATGAAATGGATGATATAGCTGCTTTACGGAGCCCCCGTACGCGGGCTTCTTTAAGGGCCTACGGATTACTCAAGTTCTTCAAACTGCAAAAAATGAAGAGTGAAGTTCTATTGCTTGAGCATATTATTGGTGTCTGGGACATCAATGAACAGGGATTCCGTATTGGTGCACAGCTCCTAACTATCAAGTTGGAAGATGTGTATTTTCTGACTGGCCTCTCAAAAAGAGGGGTCCCTATAGCTTTCACAGGGTAGAGGACATTGCCAGAGCAGGTAGACGTGTATTTGGCGCGTCATTGTGTTCCGGGGGCAAGATTGGTAGGGGGCAGGATCCCTATCAAAGACATCCGGGATCTGGCTCTTCGATCCATATTGTTTTCCATCACTAGCGCGACTGGTAGAACTAGTGCTCATTTGGCTTCGAGGTCACAGGTGGCTTATGGCATCCAGTGTTTAGAGCCCACACTGTTCAACTGGAGTGCGGGGTTCCTTAGGAATGTGAAGGAACAAATTTCTCGGTGTAGGAACAACCAAAAGCAATTTGGCTATGGTTCTTTCCTAGTCTCGTTCTTCTTGGAGCGCATCCCTCAGATGCAGCCTCAGATTGCGCTAGCAGTGCGACCGGTGGATGAGCCTCGGATGGAGAGGTGGACTAGCCTATCCCCAAGGTTGGTTTTGGAGTCAGAGTTCTGTTTCACCGGTGATTTCTTTGCCTGGTTGAGGCGGCAGTTCCTCTGGATCAAGGACTTCCCATATGCTGATGTGGACTTCCGTGGGAGCATGGATTTGATCCTGCCCGAGGGAGAAGATTGGGATGAGTCGGGTAAGAGACTAAGTCGTATCTTGTCGCCAGTTTCTTTTTTATTTTTTTGATGTATTTTATTTTTTTTGGGTATGCAAGAGAGTGTTTAACGGGTGTTTTGTCTTTGATGTGCAAACAAGGGAGCAGTGCGTCCAGCGGATATTCCAGTGCCAGGACATTGTGGTGGTGCCCCAGTTCTAGCATACCCTGCAGTACCAGTGGTGGGCCTTTAGGAGGTTGAGAGGAACCTCCAAGGCCTTACGATGGGTATCCCTCCTCTGCGGAGAGGGGACGTGCCTTTGCATTTGCAGCGACATACTGTAGGGGTGCCGGAGAATCTCAATTCTCTGTTGAGACGTGTAGTGTGCACAGTGTTGTATTATACACAGCACAATGTAGCGCGGGGAGATTAGAGTTTCCCCGAGATCATGCTTTTTGTACGCCTTATCTGGCGAAGTTGTATGGGTGGATGAGCCCAATATTTTGTTCTCTTATAGACTTTTTGATGTAATGT
>ML790368.1:551672-591636 GCA_009831015.1 Picea engelmannii | reverse complement strand
CATGATGATGTCTGTGGTGTGTTTCAATTTACATGTAATGTACAGTTTTTTCTTTCCTTGAATCTTATATGTGGGCTAAATATCGATCCATGATATAATTGGCTAACGAATCTGAAACACTATTAAGTTCTCTTGGAATGTGTCTATACTCAATGTAGTCGAACATTCATTCAAGACGACGAACTTGCAAGTGTAGACGTAGCAGGATAGGACTACGGATAGCGTAGATGCGGTTTAGTTGACAAACCATGAGTTGGGAGTCTAAGTAAACAATGATACGAGAGATACCTAGGGAGGAGGCTTGGGTCAACAATCCAATGACAGCGTGATATTTTGCCATATTGTTGGTTGTTGGTCCTAAATAGATGCCTTCTGAACTCACCACCTCATCAAACTGATAAATAGCCCATGCCACCGAAGCAATGTTCCGGGTATGTCGGCTGGCGCCATCCGCGAACCCAAAAAAGATAGGAAAGACAAACATCATCTGCGTATGAAAACACAGGCACAGTCATGAGTGGCAACGGTAAAGACTCGAGCACGCGAAAGAAAAGACACACCAAACTAAAATACAATAATATACAAAGTAAAGATGCTAGGTGATCTAGGCATAGTACTTCTTAAGGTAAAGCCCATTTCGGGGCTCACCCAGGGAAATTCCATCATGGTCTACTAGTTCATAAGCACCTTTGTGTAAAACACGCTTCACAATGTAAGGACCGTGCCACATAGGTTCTAACTTTCCTGTTCCCAATTTATCGTGTGCTTGGTCGTAAACGAGGACTAAGTCTCCTTATGCGAAGGCTCGAGGTTGAACGGATTTGTCATATTGAATTTTAATTCGTTTCTGATGTGCCTCATTGACGAGAGCAACATCACGACATGTTTCGTCCAACTTGGATAGATATAAGAATCGTTCTTCTTCCGCAGAAGTATGGGGCAGGAGTTCTACTTTCAACTTGAGTGATGGAATTTCGCACTCAATTGGTAGTACGGCCTCAATGCCATAGACCAACTGGAAAGGGGTAAATCCAGTTGAGGTTTTCACAGACATGCGATAGGCCCAGAGAGCGGAAAATAGTTGTAAATGCCACGATGTCTTGTTCTCCCCTACCATGCATTGGATCATTATTTTTAGGACTTTGTTGATAGCTTCTACTTGCCCATTTGATTGAGGCTAATAAGGGGACAAGTTTTCATGCCGAAAACCCAATTTGACATGTAATTCGCTCATCATCTGGTTTTTGAAATGTGCACCATGGTCGGTGACAATGGCATGTGGTATACCAAAATGAGTAATGATGTGGTTGAAGAGGAATAGAACTGCAGTACGACCATCGTTCAGGAATGTAGGCATAGCCTCAGCCCATTTTGTGAAATAATCGACGGCGACGATGATGTAACCGTGCCCCCCGGCTGAGGTAGGTTTACACTGCATGAAATCGATGCCCCATTTGGAGAAGGGGTTGATGGCAATGATGGGGTGTAATGCAGTGGGGTGGGTGCGTGCCTTCTTGTTAAATATTTGGCAGGGCAGGCATTTTTTGACGGCCTCGATGCAATCTTTGAAAATCGAGGGCCAAAAGTAGCCGGCACGTAAGATTTTTTGGGCTGTGGCCATCCTGGAAAGGTGACCGCCACAAGCGCCAAGGTGACAATCGTTCAACACACGTTCAGCCTCTTCGTGAGTCAGGCATCACCAAAGAATGGTGTCAATACCACGACGATACAAAGTGTCGCTGAGGATGAGATAACGGCAAGAGTGGTGACGGATGCGTCGTCGTTCTTCACGAGAGATGTTGGGCTGAAAACGTTGAGTTTGAAGGTAGAGGAGAATGTCTCCATACCAAGGGTCAGAGGTGCTGATGAGGAAGAGAGACTCATCTGGAAGAGGGTCTCTAGGCTCAATGTTTTCATCGGCACTTGGAAGAGCACAGATGAGCTCAGCAAACACCGGGGATTTTTTGGCCTTAGCCTTCGCAAACTCGAGATCGAATTCTTGGAGAATCACGATCCATTTCGAATATTTGCCCCCAAGTACTTGACGCGTTAAGACGTGGTACATGGGGTTAGAGTCTGCGATTACGATGGTGGTGCGTAATAAGATGTAGTGGCAGAATCTTTGGACAGCAATGACTGCTGCCATAGCCAGTTTCTCAACATGGGAATATCTGAGTTCGGGTCCGGATAAACTCTTGCTCAGATAATAAATGATGTGTTCTTTGCCGTTAAGATCCTCTTGAACTAACACCATTGCAATGGTGGAAGTAGAAGCGGCCAAGTAAAGGATATAATCCTTTGTGTAGTCGGGAGGATGTAGCAAAGGAGCATGGGTCAAAGCGTGCTTGAGAGCATCGAATGACCGTTGGGCGGTGTCATCCCAGATGAAAGGGACGTTATTTTGCAGTAGCCGCATGAATCCTTTAGTAATCTCAGCGTAATTGCAGATGAAACGGCGGAGAAAGTTTGCTTTGCCTTGCAAACTCTGAAGTTGGGTTAAGTTGGTGGGTGGGGGTAAGGCTATAATGGCCTTGATCTTTAGGGGATCCACCCTGATCCCATCTTTGGAGACGATGAAACCGAGGAGTTGGACGGATTCGACAGCGAAGATGCATTTATGTGGGTTCAGACGGATACGATAGAATCGACATCGGAGGAAAATCGCCCGCAAGTGACCAATGTGGTCGGGTCGGTTGGATGAATGGGCAGGTAAATCATTGAGGTAAGGCTCTGCGATATGTTTGATGTCGTGGAAAGCATAGGACATGGCTCGCTGGAAAGTAGCACCAGCATTTTTAAGGCCAAAGGGTAGCTTTCGGTATGCAAATGTCCCCCAAGGGCAGATGAAGGCCGTCTTATGTTGATCGGAAGGTAAGATTGCAATTTGGTTGTATCCAGAAAAGCCATCCATGAAAGAGAAGATCACACTTCCCACGCAATTATCGATGATCTGATCGATAAAAGGTGTAGGGTAGTTGTCCTTGGGAAAAGCTTTGTTAAGATCGCGGTAATCTACGCAAACGCGGATGGTCCCTTGTTTTTTAGCGACCAGAACGAGGTTGGAGACCCATTCCGTCAAAGGGACAGGATAGATGAAGCCAGATTTCAGAAGTTTTTCAACTTCGGCCTTTATGGCTGCCAGTTTCTTAGGGTGAACCGGGCAGAGTTTCTGTCGAACCGATTTTGCGTCAGGGTAAGTTTTGATTTCGTGTATAATGATCGAAGGATTGATCCCTAGCATTTCCTCATAACTCCATGCGAAGACATCGTGGAATTCCTTGAATAAAGTGGTATAAGAGACCACTTCGTCGGGCGTGCAATTGGCACCAAGGTTGATGTTTTCCATGATACCTTCCTTGATTGAAATGTCAATCGTGATTGTGGTAGAGATGTTACCCATGTTCCCCTCAGAGAAAGTATCTTGAGTGAGGATAGGGGATTGTGGAGCATCGGTAATGTCAGGGGGGAAGACAGATCGTATGTCTTGCACTTCCTCCAATGGTGGAAGAAAAGAGGATCGATGGTGGTTGTCATCCCAGGGCAAATCGTCAATGTTCAGCATTTCCATAATAGATTCGTCCGAAGGAAAAATCTGAGAAATGTAATCGATGACGGATGATAGGGAATCTAACCATGAGGGCACCGAATAAGTACCGGGTGCCAATAAATGTGAATTGTTTGAAGGGGGAGAAGTAGATTGAATGGCTACATATGCGGCCTCGGCTGGGCTCAGTGGCATCGTGTCTCTGAGCTCATCAAATTCCAAAGGACTAGGCACAACCCAAGGATCAGATGATTCCAAGGATTGATAAGGCATAGTCGAGATCATATTGACAACAGCAAGATTGTGTGCGGCGGGTGGAAGTGGTGTAGGGAAAGTACCCATGAGGCTAGAATATTTCAATAATCCAACACCAACGCTTTCATACGTAACTGTGTGGTCTCCCAGAAATGGAATATTGTTGGTAGCAGGGATGCGGGCGTCGGGTGTGCAAAAATCAAGCTGATCGACGGTAACAATTTTGCCTTGATGAGGGAATTGTATGCATTGAAACACCGATGAGGCGACGACAGTCATTGCGTAAAACCAACTTCTTCCGAGTAATAGATTGTAATCGAGGGGGGCATCAACCACCTCGACATCAATGGTAACAGTTTTGCTGCCCAATTGGACGGCGAGGGATTGCAATAATCCATGAGGATGGAAACCTCACCCATCAAAGGCGCGTAACATGGTGGGGGATTTATTTAGGGCAGGTGATTTCAAACCTTTCCAGCAAGTTAGGGACATGACACAGGTAGAGGCTCCCTCATCCAGGATAGTTCGATGAATTTGTTGATTATGGACAACAACGTCGACTTGGAAAGCTAGCTGGTGGGAGAGTCACGGTTGATAATCATCAAGATTAAACGTAATGTAGTTTGATGACTCCGGATC
Organism: Picea engelmannii; assembly: GCA_009831015.1. Lineage (NCBI taxonomy): Eukaryota > Viridiplantae > Streptophyta > Pinopsida > Pinales > Pinaceae > Picea > Picea engelmannii. Next base: position 587,198 of record ML790368.1, on the reverse strand, counting down.
GAAAGCGCCAATGGCAGCTAAGAGCGTCCTACGTTGATTCGGACAGTGTTGTAGAACTTCCAACGCGAACATGGCACACGGGGCCTGGGCCAAATCTTCTACAATATTGTAGTTTTGGGCCGCCCGTGAATTAGGATTGAAAGTGGATTTCCAGATGGTGCTCTTAGGAGGGCGTAGGATGGAGTCAAAATATGGTTTCTCAATCTGAAGTGGCCCGAATGGAGGGTTGACAGATGGAGGATTACCAGCGGGTGGTGAAGGATCCGGGGAAGAACCATTAGCAGTCTTCGACTTGTCGGGTTTAACTGGCATGTCGTATGTCACAGAACAAGTGGTTAGATTAACCCCGTTGAACATGTAAATGTGTGTGCTGGTCGAGGCTTCATCGTGGGGTTGGTTGGGAGTGCCCCCCGGCGTGGGGGTCTGTGCAACCAACGATTGTTGCTACGGAAAAGGCTGAGTAAGCACGGCGGGTTGTGAATTTCCTTTGAAAAGTTTGGCCACTTCATCGCGATGTGGGCAATCTCGAGTGTAGTGATCGTCACCACAAATGAGACACGGGAATTTTAGTTTTCACTGTGGTTGTTTTCCGGCAGCAGGGGTTTGTGTCTGGGTTTTGGGTGGGTCGTTGTTATTATTCTTCTTTGTCTTGTTTCTCGCTTTCTTCTTGCCCCCGGGTTGCTGTGACGAGGTTGATTGGACCACGTTCACATCAAAAACTTGAGTTTGTGGTGGGGGGGTAGAAGAGGGTGTAGTCGTACTGGGAGCAGCCGTTGAGGCGGGTCGCTGATTTGTTCCAGTGGACTGGGTGGGAGGTTGAGTCTTGACGGAGCCAATAACTCCATCCGTATGCGCAGCAGTCGACGGTTTGGATGGGTCGTTAGTGGCACAGGTAGCGTTCGGTATCAACTCATATAGAGTACCGGATTGTGAATAGACTAAGTCTAGGTACTGAGCTCGGGCGATGGCTTCTTCCTCAGTGACCATGCCGCCCATGGTGACATCACGAGCTATCTGGGGTAATAATTATTTCGTGAACCATTCTGCTAATAATTGGTCGGGGATGACCGCTTTGATTAGCCTTCGTCGTCTTCTCCATTCATGGATATGATCGGAGATATGTACGTAAGTTGTTTGACGAAGGGAGGTTAACAGTTCAGTACCCGTCTCGTATCGGATGGGCAGTTGAAAATGCGTGAGGAAGGACATAGCGAGGGAGTTGAAATCGTGAAAGGATGCGCGCGGTAGTTCAATATACCATTTCGCGGCGGGACCCGTGAGCGTTCATTGGAAAAGACGCAATCGAATCGAATCGTCCATGAGGGAGTTTGATGAGCACCACAAATGGAAGGTCATTACGTGGTTGTTTGGGTCTTCTCCAGAATTTCCGTCAAATTTCGGGATATCAGAGGGCAGTTTTGCGGGAATGGCTGGCCAAACCGTAGAATGATGAATAGGATCATTCGTTAACCGAGACAGATCTGGAAGATCCAGGGTGGCTAGAAAGGGTAGCTATCGGTTAATCTGTGGGTAATGCTGGTGTGGCAAAGGGACACCAGTGGGGCCCAATACTGGGTTGTGTGGATAGTTATAACTCATGGGCCCTCTCATGTTGGGTTGGTTTTGACCAAGGTACATAGGATTTGAGATGTTTTGAGAAGTATTCGTGAGTGGAGGATAACCTGATGGGTTTTGTGGATTATATGTTGGGTTGGGAATTTGTCCAAGGGGAGGTTGTTGCGAAGTCTGAATGTTTTTCCCCGTGGAGGCATGTGGGTTTCCTTGAAAGGGAACGCTCCACGGATTGGGTGCGGTGGGCACATTTTGTCTCATAGAGCCATGCGGATTTCCTTGAAAAGGGATGCTCCATGGGTTGTGCGCGATGGACACGTTTGGTCCTTGTGGTTGATGGTGGACTCTGACTTGAGGTTTCCCCCCAACATGAGGGTGCCCCCCGAATGGAATTTGTCCTCCGGTGGGAGGATGCCCCCCAGCCTGAGGTAAGGTTCCCGGGATTTGAAGGCCAGATGTAAAATATTGACTGGTGTTGCCGATTGGGTTAGGACCACCAAGGAAAGTCCCTCCAGGTTGTTGGATAGGTATGGAACTTCCCGATACAATTTGGGTTGTGGTTTGGGCAGTGGTGATAATGGATGGGTTGAGTGCCCTAAATCCGAAAGGGAGATTAGGTCTTGGTGTTACAGGTGTGCCAATCAGGGCTTGAGTGACTACCGTATTGCCGGTGGGAATGGTCGGGATGTGAGGGACCATGGTCGAATGGGCCGTCTGGAGAGGGATAGCAGGGCTCGGGCCAACGGATGGCACGTTCGGTCCAATAGGTGGTATGTTCGGATCAGTGGTTGGTGTGACCGAAAAAGTGGTAGTACCGGTGAAGTGATTTGGGGGTACCGTGTAGGAGGAAGATGCGTCGACACCTTCTCCAGTCCCATAAAGATCATGCACCAAGTGTGGTGGACTCCGAACAATGTTCTCAGTGTAAAAGGGGTCATCGGGCAAAGGGTTCTGAGGAGACCCGGCCGGAATGTTAGCAGGGTTTATGACAACAAATTCTCCCGCGGAATTCAGGTGGAGGATCTGTCATTCATATCCCTCCGGAATGTGATAGGCTTTCGGAGATTCCGAGACAATTCTAAAATTCTCCAAAGGGATGGGAATTTCTTCCCGAGGAATCGTGGTGTTATGAACCTCGCTCTGTTGAGGAGATTGTTCCGTAGAATGTGTGGGTAAAGGGGTGTTTCCTTCCATATCTTCTGGAGGAAGCCCTTGTAGCCTCCACGAGCATCGTGGAGGGTCAATGTTGGCGGACAAGAGTCGATGAAATAAATCTATGGCCAACTAGCGAAAAGAAACAGCACACGCTAAAAAAATCTAAGAATCACAACCAAGCAAACATGACCTTCTTTTGATGACCGTACTAGTTGGTGATGAAATCCAACGTCGCGTGATCAAGTCCAGAAGGGGCGGGGATAGGGTGGAACAATTACAATGGCGACCTGCTTAACGGACTTACGCCTTGGTGCAAGCTTCCACGCAAGTAATTGTGGATTTACCCTCCAAGGAGGCCGAGTGAGTTTGACCAATGTCTTCTCCAGGTACAGTGAGACTTCCCGTCACCATCACCTTATGTAAGAACCTAAAATATTATGGCCAATAAGGTTACCAGTTCGTAGTCAGCCCCTGGGCGGGAACAGTCGACAGTTCGATCCAAACGTACAGGCAGGGTATCAAGCCCGAAATCAACTAAGAAGCTTCCACGCAAGTAATTGTGGATTTACCTCAAAGTGACCCCCATAATACGATCATACCACCACAAAAAGTTAAACCACGGAGGGTTATTCCCCGTATCTCACCTGAATACAACCTCGTGCGTAACCCCTGTGTGAGAGGGGGATCCCAGGCATACCTATACGATAACTGGATTTACTCTCCCTAACGCAGGATGCGACTGTTTGTTTTAGAAACTTTGGAGAGTTATGCTCACAGCCCTAATCCAAAGTACTACACCTATTCTACTGTTGGTGGAGGATTCTATCAAAGAAAAAGTTCTAGATGAATTTTAATTAGCGTTGATTTTAGTGGCTGTTCTTTACGCAAAAGGGGTGCATGGAAGTGAAACCAATGGAATTGAGACTCTGACCCAAAGAGTGCATCAAATATGATAAACAATCATTTTCTTTCGATGAACAACTAGCTAAGGGAGAGAGAGAGTTCTTTCACTAACAAGCACAACTACAGAATGTTCTCAAACAATTCTTTTCTCAATCAAATCCTAATGTAATGCAAAACTTTTAAAATTCCTTCTAATGCTCTCAATCAATCACTAAGATATCTTTACTATTTGTGTATGGATGATGATCAATGCGATCACAATGCTTATCTTTGCTAATTATCTTTTCGGTATGGATGAGGACCAAACTAGCATAAGCAAGAGTAACACAAACGATACACCCTTCGTATTAATCAAACGAAAAAGCAAAAAGAGGAAACCACTAAAGAGAAAACAAATTTCACACCCAAAATAAGAGCTGAAGAACAATGACTAGACTAGAATCAAGATGACAAGGCCTGTAGGCTATTGATGACCTTCACCAGGGTTTTACTCAACTGAAGAGAAAAGAAAAGCAATGCATAGATTTCAAGCTTTACTCAACAGGAAAACTCAAATGACAATATGTGAAGGAGGCTACAAGATTCAATTGAAAAGGTGTTTGTTCTTCAACAAGGCCGATGTCAAGATCAAACAGGAAGAAGAAATGACTCACTAGATCACTCAGCACAAGAGCCACAGAGGCAAACCCTAAAAAATGCAATTGTGAAGGGTTTTGGGGCCAAGAGGAGGCTGGCGCTCTGTTGCCAAGGGCAAAGAGCGCTATAGCGCTCTGTGTAGGGCTACAAAAAGCGTTGGCACTCTGATAACACTAGGTCAGGGGCACCAGGGTCTGAAAGTCCCAGAATTGTCAAAAAATTTCAAAAATTGAGATCTGAGTTTGACAAATATGTCGAATGTGACAAGACAAGGAGCCAATCAGCTCATGAAACTAATCAAAGAGGGGTAAACCAGGTCTGAAACAATCAAGGGATAGAACAAGGTCAATGAGGAGACAAATCCAAACAAGGTTTTTTGAGTCGAGGCTATCTCCCCAGTGGAGTCGCTAGTTTCTGTTGTAGGAAAATCTGCCTGCGGACAAGTAGATCGACCTCTAGAGCTTGACCTTAACCCTAGACAGAAAAGTTCTTAACGTGGACACTGAATTTCTCTCAAATCTATATAAACTAATACATGAGAAGGAAGGATGATAGAGGTACCTGTTATCGACGTTTGTCCCTGCATGCTCCGAGTTGCGCTCCAATCTTTTGCTCCTCGCTGAGAGCTATGGAAAAAAAAAGATACGACCACTTCCTACTCTATTGACATTAGCTTGAAAACAGATCTACCATTAACTGATAAGTTCATGTAACATCAGACACAAACTAGAAAGAAACAGGCCAAGCATGTCATATTAATGAGAATAACGACAACAGTACTTACAATCGTAGATGCAAATGCGACAGCTTCGTCGAGTCCTCTTCATCTAACCCTTGCCTGAAAGATCCAAGACCTGGATAACAACAGCTTCACTGATCAATCTCTTTTGGCTGACTGTAACTTTCCTCCAAGATCATAAGTTTCACATATCTAATTCTTCCTCCTCTTCATCACCATAGAGCTTGCTTATATAGGCTAGGAAGGGCCTAACCACTTGAGTTATGCTTAGAACCAGTTGGGAACTTCCTCCTTGGATCAGAGATCTTTTGATAGAACCAAGAATTTGAGCTCAACCGCCTCCCAAACTTGAATGATTCTCCCCTTATTCTTCTCACCGGGCTAACAATTTACCCAGAATGGAGAGCGCTCCCTCAGAAGGGGCATCAGAGCGCTAGAACGCTCCATAGAAGACCAAGGGAAGTGCCAGCACTTCAAATCTGAGTAGCGCTTTTGCAAAGGGGTGGAGAAGCGCTACAACACTTCTGAAGCATGGTAGAGGGGCGCCGGCACTTCTCAGGCAGTTTTAGGGGAGCGTTCCCCTTCCAAACTCTTGATTAAGAAGCCTTCTTAGGTGTTAAGAGATGTTTGACTCCAGTGAACCAGTTTCTCCCTTCAAACCAAGAATATAAGATGTTTCAAGTGCCTCTTTAGTGTCGTCATTATGATGACATGATTAAACAACATTTGTGACACTTACGACAAGTGAGAGGCATGTGCGACACTTATCCAGTTGAGTGATTTTGAGGTGTAACACATACCTTACCATACCATACCATTTCCAATGCATACCATACAATGGAAAGGCAATGCATAACATTGTATGCATTGTATGGAATGCATTGCCTTTCCATTTCCTTGTATGGTATGCATTGGCAATGTTATGGTAGGGTATGCATTGGAAATGGTATTGTAAGGTATGGTATGGTATGCATTGGAATTGGAAATGACAATGACAATGGTATGGTATGCATTGGAATTGGCAATGACAATGACAATGGTATGGTATGGTAGGGTATGCATTGGAATTTCCAATTCCAATGCATACCATACCATACCATACCATACCATACCATTACCATTTCCAATTCCAATGCATACCATATCATACCATACCATTTCCAATGCATACCATACAATGCATACATTGTGATGCAGGAGCATCACCATCAACATTAAATAATCTAGGTGGAGGACAACTCAACACCCAATGTGCGGATTTGAATTTGTTTTTGAATCCCAAGGAGGAGCACGTATTTCTATTTTGAAAACATTGAAATTTAAAATTGTTAAATTTTTTGAGGCTTGAGACATCACATAAGCCCGCCGATGATTGTAAACAATTTTATTAGCATATAAGGTTGTACAGATACTGAGTATCGACTCATATATGAATAGTACATAGTACAAGTACCCATTTAAGGATAAAACAATCATTGGTACACATACATTTGAATGAATCAAGTCCAATATTTCCTTGGATTTGTTGTCACTGTTGGAAAATGATCCTTTAATATTTTTACCAAGGGAAAAACCTTTGCAAATGCATTCATGCTGGATATCGATCTCTAGTAGACATTTTACCATTTTCTTTAAAGGTGGAAGAGCTCTATAATGAATGTGAGCAAGCCTTCTATGCCATAACTCACTTAGGATGATAATGTCATGTAGTAAGGCTTGAATTGGTTTGATGGTGTCATGTGAAGAAGGCTTCTATGCCATAACTCACTTATCTTTGACGTCGATTTATTTGGAAGAGATGATATGAGAGTCTTTGTGCCATGCAAGGACTCTTCCTTCTGAGAAGGTAATTTTGTAACCTTTGTCTTCAAGTGATGAAATAGAGACAAGGTTTCTCTTCATTCCTAGTACATATAGAACCTCTTCCAATTTGAGTTGCATATATAAATCTAGTTGGAAGGTATAGGTTCCAAATCCTCTCATGCTATATCTAGCATCATCTCCAAGGAAAACGTGTATGTAATATCTCTCGACCGAACCCAATTGTAAATGTAATATAAATGTACTTAAGATGGTGAGTTGTTTTGACCTCATTTGGTAATGCATGTCATGTGGCATAGTGTGCGCATGAACTGTGTAGTAAAATGATGTAATTTTCACATTCCAGGATACCGCACGCAGCAAATAAGGTGCACGCAGTATGGGGGACAACGAGCCTCGTGTATATGATATGTGTTATAGGATGGTGAGACGGTTATTATAAGTTGGGATGCTTATGTTTTGGTATTAGGCTGACACGCCTAGATGTCAAAAGGAAATAGACCTACTTTGTACATGACTCATGATTAATATAAAATACATCACTACGCGCAGACTGACCATGATAAAAGAGATGGGGGACTGAACTTCACCAGTTAGGGAAAGGGAGGGCCAAAAGTCAAGGGAATATTATATTGATATTCCCTAAAGCATAACGTATGGATAATTATTTTATCTTGAGTTCTAAATTTGGGGACAAGTGGACCAAAGTAACTTCCGATATGACAAGTGTCAAGTTGGGGACATGCATTCATATCGTGGGGGAACTTAGCTCATTTTGTGACTTTGGAGGGGATACCTTACCGACAACCCAGCCATCATTCTCATAAGGACTGCCATGAAGAGTTCACAGTGATTCTTCCACACTCAGTTATCCAGTCAATGATTCCATGACCATTTTCACTCATGCATTCCGTTATCCTTGAGACAACCATTTCATCATTCTAGAGCCTGTTCCCATAGCCCTTTTTGGTTGGTATACCTGGTTAGTTTGGAGCGGGATTGAAGAAGCGGGTTGTTAGGCCCATGAGCAATTCTCTGAGAGAGAAATTTTTTGGGGATTGATTCTCGAAGGTGCTAAATTGCAGTTACAACGCTCTGAGAGTTTCGTCCCAGCCTGTTGCTGAAGCCCTGGAAGGGATGTGAGGCAGCCGAGGGACTGTTGAGAAGAGAAGGGGAACACTTCCTTGGGTGGGACAGGCATGTAGGGAATGAGAGGTTGTAGGTTGTTAGTTGAATGAGCACCTGAGATGTAGTCTTTCTTGTTTCCCATGAGCGTTAGCCTGGAGAGGAACCCTTTTTCCTGGGCGGAGTTTAGTCCCAGCTTGGGGGTGACTCACTGTTGAGAGTGATGAACAATGTAGTCTATGGATGGGAGGTTCATGGATGGTCTGTACATAGTTGGTGACACTATTTCTAAGATAGGTACCAATTGTATGATAAAATGATATGTTTCTTTTTTATTTACATGCCTATGTTACGGTTTATCATATATGTGATTATAATTGCCTATATGTTTATGGGTAATTCCCTGTAGATGTTGCATATATGTAGTTACTGTTATTTTAGTATAAAAGTCATATGTTACAGAAAGTAATTGTTTTTTTATGTTTATATGTAAATCTTCCGCAAGAGTGTTGTATGTATATGTTTTAGATGCATGCAGTTTAAAGAGTAAATTTATGTGGCATAGCTCAGTTGACTACTGGGTATGTTACTGTATGTTCTGCAGTAAGGCAATGAAAAAGTTCCCTAGAGTAGCATGGTATGGCATTTAAAGGCTAGGAATGTTACTGACTGGTGTTAGAGCACAAGAGGTTTCTCTGGAGTGGCATACCTCGACCTGTGGGTGCCCTGGGGGAACATTATAGATTGGTATCAAAGCTTCAGTTCAACACTGAGCTTGGATGGGCCAGAGGGGTTCAGTTGAAGCGAATAGTCACAAAAGAGTAACTTCAAGGTGACCAAAAATTGAAGTCATGGAGTATCCATGAAAAAGGTTGGCGTGCTGGCGTGCATGGTAAGTTTTTTCACCACGCGAAAAAATGTTGGCGTGCAAGTGGGTGTGGTAAATTGTGGCACCATGTGGAATATCATTATGTGTGGATGCACGCGCTAAATTTATCCTTGCACGGTGAGCATACACATAGTAATGTGCACATAGGGTGTGCAAGTATTGCTTATGACAGAGGAGTTTTGTTGGTACGTGCATAAGTATGAGTATAAGTTGTTTTGCAACGGTGTATTCAATAGTGTGCGCAGATAATTGGGCACTATGGAATATGTTAAACTTGACATGGTGCATGCATAGGATGAAATGCATGTGGAATATCAATGCACTGTACCAAAATTGTGTGCAGTGGATATTGACGCACAACGCAAGAGTAGTGCGCATAAGTTGTTGGTGTGACAAAGAAGAAATGCACAGTATATTTAGGTGCGCGGAAAAGCATTTTACCTTGTGATATCGCTATGGACGATAAATATAAATGAATAGGTCAAAGTTTAGTGCATGTGAAGTCACTTGGAAGGTGATGAGTCTGAGTTTAAATTGCATAATAATAAAATAAAAAGAAACACACAACCGCATCGAAGCATTAATTAAAAAGAATTCCAAGTTTTAATTTCCTCCAATTTAGACAGATGAAAATAAAATATAAGATTACAAGAAACACTTATTATAAAATAAAACAAGATTCATAACATCACCAGATAGAAATTGTAATAAAATAGTCTAAAATCTATTTCTACATTTATATAGTCGTATTAATCACAAAATTATAAAAGGGGGATGACAACAGTTAGCATGTTGTGAAAAGGGTCATTTAAAGAACATGCCTATCATCTCTAGTACTCTTTACCTCCACTACTAGTTGTTCAAAATTCGTTGAGACATGCTTATTTTAGTTGAATTCTTACTTCATCTTAGCGATCTCCTCCTTTAAGGAAGAATCTAACCAAACCGGTTGATTCTCTCCAACACTTTCGGTTGCTTCAGCTGTTTATTCCTCCTTCTTATGTCGCTTTCTCCTTTTCTTCTTAGCGACTGACATGTTGATGACTAAATCCTTCATAGTGGGATTCATCTTGACTTCCAACCGTGAGTCTGCAGCCGACTTTGTGTGAAACTTAGTTTCTAGGATGTGCGCAAGGACCCTTTCCTCCTGGTTCACAAGAAAGCCTAGCATGTTGCTCGAATAACCAATATCACTCAATTTAGCCTTGTCCATGTATCTCATGTTGTGGATATTGAAAGGTGTTTTTATAGAGAGAAGAAAGTCAAGCAGTTTGGAGATTACTTTGGTTATGGATACTCAAATATATTCATACTTGGGGAGTGGTAATTATAGAATTCCATTTATGAAGCACAGATGAATTACGTACAAGAGCCTTGGGTTGCCATGCACGACCAATCCATTTCGAATGATTAGATTTTGAGTTTGTTACATGGCGAAGTTTAGTTGACGTCACATGGCTATGAAGTACCGAATGAGTGAAGTAGGGTGATCTGACTAATTCGTCACCCACTCCATGAGTGGTGGATTTGACATGTTGAGACACATGATACCGTGTTTTGGAGAAAGTGGTTTCCACAAACCACCTTCTTGCACAAGTGTATCTCGGAAGGCACTGCACGCCTGTGTTTTCAAGACTTAGGTCTTATCTAGAATTTTCATGGTGATAACACCAAGAAACCGAGAGTGACAATTATGATGTGTATATTGAATCAAAATGGTGCATATTCTCATGAATTGTTGAATTGTTAGCCTGATAAGTTTCGATGGTTGCACTTTTTGTAGAATTAACAACAACTCGATCAGATCATACCAGTGCAGTGTCCATAGGAATGGAAGAAGCCCAGGGGAATTACAGTTAGCAAGATGAGAGAAGAAGGGTGGATGTCCATTTGGGCATGGAAGGAATGAACTCCAACGAACATGGAGAAGAAAGAATGAAGATATGAATATGGCTAAGACCATTAAGAATTTGTAGAAGGATGTCCAAACCCATAAAGCTGATAATAAAAGGCTTATGAAATCCAAATAGTAGTAGGATGACTTCAACATGAAGCTATTGGAGGTTTTGAATAGAATCGAAAAGAAATTGGTTAAGGAGAGTGGCTCAAGTGAATATGGGAGTCACAAACCTTCAGAGGAGAAAAGAAAAGAAAAAGGTGCTAGTAGACATCACCATCATTCCCAAAGGCATTCTAATAAGAGAGCAAGCAACAACTCGAGTCTATCCCCTGTGAGAAGGTATAAGAGATCTGGGGTGGATGAGATGTGAGGAGAAATGAACAAAATCAAACCTCCTACATTTGATGGTGAGCACAATAAGGATGAAGATGCAAAAAAATGGTTACTATGCATGAGGAAGTATTTTCAATTGCATAATTATTCTTCTCATGGATAAGGTAGAATCACTATCTATCAACTCAAAATAAAAGCCTCCATGGGGTGGGATCAACTTGTGTAGGTACAACACATTGTAGAGAAAAGTGTTACTTGGAGGGAATTCAAGAAGTATTTTGAGAAGAAGTACTTGACTAAGAGATACTATGACAAGAAAATGAAAGAGTTCTTTGAACTCAAGCTTGGAATTATGACTATAGATGAATATGAGAGAAGGTTTATGGAACTGTTGAAGTATGTCTCTTTCATCAAGGATGAGACAGTCAAAATTCAAAGGTATTTAAGTGGATTGCCATCATTCATCAGTGACAAGATACAATATGATGATCCCAAGACATTAGAAGAGATCATAAGGAGAGCTAAATGCCTATATGATCAGTAGAAAGTAAGGCCAGCTTTCCAAAAGGCTTGGGAAGACAATAAGAAATTCAATATGGGTCATAGGAAAAAGGGATCTAAGCCACCATTATAATCCACAAGGAAAAAAAACGCCTAAAGAACCCAAAACGATTGGCACAGGGAGTCAAGGGCCAAGACAACCACCTATGCAATGTTGGGGTTGTAAAGGGGACCATAGGTTCAGAGATTATCCTCATAGATGTGAAAAAGGTAGGGTTGTTCACAATGTACAGCGAGCTGAAACAGTGGAGGACATGGGTAGATATGTGCCAAGGATTTATGCAGCCCTGGACAACAAGCAAACAGAGTATCAGTCCCACATGATTGAAGTGGATGGTATGATCAACAACCAAACCCTTACTATTTTAATTGATTTAGGAGCTAGTCATAGTTATATAGACCCTAAGATGGTGGAAAGTTTGCAATTACCAAGAAGCAAGAATGGGAAATCCTGGTTGGTACAACTGGCTACAGGAGCCAGAAGAAAATTTAATGAGATGGTTAAGTCATGCCTCATAGACATGAATGGACTAAACACCAAGGTAGATTTAAACATCTTGCCTTTAGGTTCCTATGACTGTCTGATTGGGATGGATTGGTTGGACCAACATCAAACTCTCTTAGAATATCAAAACAAATAATTTACTTGCCTGGATGAGGAAGGGAAACTAAGGAAGGTACAAAAAATTCCCAGGGCAGTAACCATTAGAGAAATTTTAGCATTGTAGCTGAAGAAATGCTATAAAAAAGGATGTCAAATAATTTCATCTCATTTGGCAGACACCTAGAGATAAGGTGCCAAATTTGGAAGATCATGCAGTCCTGGAAGATTTTGAAGATGTGTTCAAGGAGGTACCCGGACTACCCCCAAGGAGAGAAATTGATTTCTCTATAAATTTGATGCATGGAGTAGCATCAGTATCAAAGACTCCTTATAGAATGAGTACACTAGAATTGAAGGAGTTGCAAATGCATCTTGAATAAATTCTGAAGAAGGGGTATAAACACCCAAGCGTGTCCCCTTGGGGTGCCCCAGTCTTGTTTGTGAGAAAGAAAGATGGAACACTAAGGTTGTGCATTGACTTCAGACAGTTGAATAAAGTGACTGTTAAGAAAAAGTATCCTCTACCAAGGATTGATGACCTCTTTGATCAATTAAAGGATGAAAAGATATTTTCAAAGATAGATCTCAGATCAGGATACCATAAGGTAAGAATTAAAGAATAAGATATTAGCAAGACCACCTTCAGGAAAAGGTATGGTCATTATGAGTTCACAGTGGTGCCATTTGAGTTGTCAAATGCACTAGCTATTTTCATGTGCTTAATGAATGGTGTTTTTCAAGAGTATTTGGACAAGTTTGTCATTGTATTTTTGGATACAATTCTTATATATTCCAAGTCAGAGGAAGAGCATGAAAATCATTTGAGGATGGTGTTGCAAGTATTAAGGGAGTGTCAGGTATATGCCAAATTGAGAAAGTGCTCATTCTATTAGAAACAAATTCATTATTTGGGGCATATCATTTCAAAGGATGGGATAGTAGTGGATCCTAAGAAGATAGAGGCCATTAGAGAATGGTATGCACTGAAGAATGTGGCAGAGGTGAGATCATTCATGGGTCTTGCAGGCTACTACATAAGATTTATTGAAGGATTCTCAAAGATTGCACACCCAATCACTTATTTGCAAAGAAAGGGAGTGAATTTTCAGTGGACACTAGATTGTGAGAGAAGTTTTCAACACTTGAAACAATTATTGAGAAGTGCTCCAATATTAAGGACCGCAGACCCAAAGGATGATTTCATCGTATGCACCAATGCATGTAATGACGGACTTGGTGGAGTCCTCAGTCAAAACAGGTTTTTCATATGTTACGAATCAAGGAAGTTGAAGGATCATGAAAGAAACTATTCCACTCAGGATTTGGAGTTGGCATCCATAGTGCATGCCTTGAGGAAATGGAGACACTACCTCATGGGAAAGAGGTTTGAGCTAAGAACAGACCACAATGGTCTGAAATATTTATTTGATCAGCCAAATCTAAATGCTAGACAAAGCAGATGGTTAGGAATTCTAAGAGAATATGAATTTGATATAAATCATATCAAGGGGAAAGAGAATAAAATGTCTGATGCACTCAGTAGGAAGGTGCATGAATTACATGCTACAACCATTCACATGTACCAAACTAATATTAAAAGAAAAATTATGGAGGCTGAAAATGCAGATCTGTAGTACAAAGAATTAGTAGCAATGCTACAACAGGGTAAGATGCTTAAGAAGGTGGATAATTATAAGTTGGGAATAGATGGACTACTGTTGCGCCAGAACAAGAGTTTTGTTCCAAATGTCCAGGACTTGAAACATATGATTTTGCATGAAATGCATAATGTTCCTTATGTAGGGAACCCTGGATATCAGAAAACCATGGAAGTGATCAAGAGCCATTACTTTTGGCCAGGTATGAAGAAAGATATCGCCGATTACATCGCTAGATGTATGGAATGCCAGAAAGTGAAAGATGAGAATACGCACCCAACAGGATTACTGCAACCTTTAACCATTCCTGAATGGAAGTGGGAAGTGGTGACAATGGATTTTATTACGGGATTGCCTAGAACGGGAAAGCTGCATGATTCAATCATGGTGATGGTGGAAAAGATTGCGAAAGCTGCCCATTTTATTCCACTGAAAACTATGCATAAGGCAGCAGAGGTTGCTAATATTTTCATGAAAGAAGTGGCATGATTTCATGGGATTCCTAAGACAATTGTATCCGATAGAGACCCGAAATTCACCTCAAATTTTTGGAAAGGATTTTTCAAAGAATTCAGAACGAATCTGAACTTTAGTACCACTTATCATCCTAAGTTTGATGGATAGACATAAAGGGTGAATAGGGTGATAGAAGATATACTGAGAATATATGTGATGGAAAAACCATCGAAATGGGAAGACTACCTACACTTGGTAGAATTCGCATACAACAATGGGTATCAGGCATCATTGAAGATGATCCCATTTGAAGCACTTTAGGGCAGAAAGTGCAATACTCCACTGAGTTGGGATAACCCATCTAATAGGATAGTAGTTGTGCCAGAGTTTCTCAGGGAAATGGAGGACCAGATGAAAAAAATTAAGAAGAATTTAAAAGCTACCCAAGACAGACAGAAAAGTTATGCTGATAAGAACAAAACCCACAGAGAATTCAAAGTGGGTGATCATGTTTTCTTGAAGTGAAATCTAACAGGAATTCCTTGAAGTTGGGAAGCTGCGCCAAGTTTCCAGCCAGATTTTGTGGGCCTTTTGAAGTCCTAGAGAGGATTGGTCCAGTTGCTCATATGATTGCATTGCCTGCATCTATGTCTATTCATAATGTCTTCCATGTATCATTGCTAAAGAAATATATACGTAATGCTAATCATGTTATTGATTGGAATGTGATTCAGGTGGAGCAAGAAGGTGCTTTTCAAGTGCATCCAATGCACATTTTGGACCAGAAATTCAAATAGCTCCAGAACCGAGCCATAGGGCTTGTAAAGGTTCAATGGACCTGGTACGATCTCGAGGATGCTACTTGGGAGCATGAAGATGCAATGAGGACATAATACCCACATCTTTTTGAAGATTTTTGAAAACTCTGTTATATATGGGCGTATGATGCATTGAGTACAGTGCATAAATAATGGGAGGGGATTGTAACATCCATTGGCCAAACCCAATTGTAAATGTAATATAAATGTACTTAAGTTGGTGAGATTTTTTGACCTCATTTGGTAGTGCACGTCATGTGTCACAGTGCATGCATGAACTGCACAATAAAATGATGTTATTTTCACATTCCAGGATACCGTGCGCAGTAACTAAGGTGCACGCAGTATGGAGGACAACGAGCCTCATGTATATGATATGTGTTATAGGATGGTGAGCGGGTTATTGTAAGCTGGGATGCTTATGTTTTAGTATTAGGCTGGAACGCCTAGATGTCAAAGGGACATGCGCCTACTTTGTACATGACTCATGATTAATATAAAATACATCGTTGCACGTTGACCAACCATGATAAAAGAGATAAGGGACTAAACTTCACCAGTTAGGGAAAGGGAGGTCCAAACGTCAAGGTAATATTATATTAATATTTTTTAAAGCATAACGTACTGATAATTATTTTATCCTAAGTTCTAAAGTTGGGGACAAGTGGATCAAAGTAACTTCTGATATGACAAGTGTCAACTTGGGGACATGCATTTATATCATGGGGGAACTTAGCTCATTTAGTAACTTTGGAGGGGATAGCTTACCAACAGCCTAAACATCATTCCCACAAGGACTGCCACGAAGAGTTCAAAGTGATTATTCCACACTCAGTTATCCAGTCATTGATTCCATGACCATTTTCACTCATGCATTAGGTTATCCTTGAGACAACCATTTCATCATTCAAGAGATTATTCCCATAGCCCTTTTCAGTTGGTGTACCTAGTTAGCTTGAAGCAAGATTGAAGAAGTCGTTTGTCAGGCCTGTGAGCAATTATCTGAAAGAGAGAATTGTTGGGGATTAATTACCGAAGATGATAAACTATAGCTACAGTGCTCTGAGACTTTCAGTCTAGCCTGTTGTTGAAGCCTTGAAAGGGAAGTGGGGCATTCGAGGGATTGTTGAGCAGAGAAGGGGAACACTTCCTTGGGTGGGATAGGCATGTGGGGAATGAGAGGCTATAGGCTATTAGTTTGGTGAGCACCTGAGATGGAGTCTTTCCTATTTCCCATGAGCCTTAGCCTGGATAAGAACCCTTTTTCTTGGGTGGAGTTCAGTCCCAACTTGGGGGTGACTCACTGTTGAGAGTGATGAACAGTGTAGTCTATGGTTGGGAGGTTTGTGGATGGTCTGTACACAATTGATGACATTATTTCTAAGATAATTACCAATTGTATGATAAAATGATATGCTTCTTTGTTATTTACATGCCTATGTTATGGTTTATCATATATGTGATTATAATTGCCCGTATGTTTATGGGTAATTCCCTCTAGATGCCACATATCTATAGTTACTATTATTTTAGTATAAAAGTAGTATGTTACAGAAAGTAATTGTTTATTTATGTTTATATGTAAATCTTCTACAAGAGTGTTGTATGTATATGTTTTGGATGCATGCAGTTTAAAGAGTAAACTTATGTGGCATAGCTCAGTTGACTACTGGGTATGTTACCGTATGTTCCGTAGTAAGGGAATAAAAATGTTCTCTAGAGTAGCATAGTTTGGCCTTTAAAGGCTGGGAATGTTACCGATTGGTGTCAGAGCACAAGAGGTTGCTCTGGAGTGGCGTACCTTGACCTATGGGTGGCCCAAGGAACGTTATAGTGTAGATGTGTCTCTTTCTCAATGAAGTGTGTTAAATGTTTTCTAATACTGGTCATGTTCCTAGAGGCACCACTATCAATTAGCCAAGTATTTTCATTAATAGGAATCATAACTAAGAGTGTTGAGATGTTGATATCATCATTTCTTTGGAGTCTTGTGTTGAACTTGCTTCCCATCATGAAATTGCTCATCTTCACAAACCCTTGTCACTAGTCTAGAAAAACTAACAGCTAGGATAGGCTAGGACTATTAGGTTTTTTTGGGCTTATGAATGCCAACAATAAGCCTTTAAGTATGATAACTTCTTCAATAAATTCTCAGAAATATGGTTCAAAAGTTTCTGCAGAATTTTGATGAAACCCTTAGGGTCACAATTTTGAAAATGCCCAAAAGTTAGTTCTGAGACTTGTTGAAGGTACACTGAAGGAGGTCGTACCCTTATAAGCCTTTTTCATCCCAATCATCCAAGTTTTGAGTGGTGAAAATTCTCTGAAAAGGAGGCCATACGGATTTTCTAGAAACCCTAGGAGGGCCATATGGTTTCTGCAAATGAGAGAGTAAACGATTTGGAGAAGGCTTGTGCAATGGGATCTTCAAGACCTATTCTCTGATACCATGTTGATTTCCCTTAAGATAGGTTAAGAATGTAGTTCATTTCATTTAAACATTTCTTAACCATAAATAAGAATGTTGCAACAATCAAGATCACAATAAGAAACACCATGTACAAGAACACAAGATATATTCTGGGAAACCCTTCTCAAACAAGGGAGAAAACCCCATCCAAATCCTTTGCTATATTATTCAAGAGAAAGACCTTTCACCACCAATAATTACTTAGCACACAAGAGGATGATTAAGCCCTAGAAGACTAGCATCCAAGAGAGGTGCGCACCTTTGCCAAAGAGAAGTGATTGCTGAAATTTCCAAAACATATGAGAAGGATATGATTCTACAATGGAAAATCATCTCCTACTTATATCAGACTTTGACCAATTAAAAAGGGCGTCTATTGGCACAACAAGTCCGACCTCTCAAAGTCAAATATACTTATTATTATATTTATTATTATAATTAATATTGACATTATTAATTATATTATTTATATTAATCATATTAACATAGGGCCGACCTGTACCCTTTACATAATCACTAGGGTTACAGGTAGGTCTGACTCTTGACCAATATATAGAAAAGCATATCATACACCCACTAGTCTTCATCCACCAAGGGCACATCCATAATGATGCCATAAGTTTGATTCACTACATTACATAGATGAACCAGATCTACACATGTTCACCCATTCTCGTCCACAAGCACGCCCACTCTACAAATCTTCTTTCCCACTGCCACCAACAAGAGAATCATTTGGAGTCTTCTCATCAACTTTGCTGCTCATGGGATGCCATCGCATCATATTTATTTATGTTCACATGATGATGTTCCCATCTCTTTTGGGATTTCTCACATTCATCTTATGCTCAACCATAGGCACGTCCTAACTCAACAAATCACTTTTCCACCAGATAATCATATGGAGTTCTTCTCTCTCACATCATGGAGGATGTCATATCTACGTTCCTAGCTCTCTTCCAGGCTAGAACCATGAAACCTTCTTAGGGGATTTCTCTCAAGCTTGTATGCTAAGAGTAAGGCTTCACATAGCTGCTATATTCCACATCTCATAGGTTTGTAAGTTGGAGGATGTCTCCTATAGCTGCATTCATCAACACTCCCTCTCAACTAGGGAGGCATTATCCATTAGGCCAAGCTTCTCATGGAAATACTTAAACTTTGTATTGGAAAGTGGTTTAGTGAAGATATAAGAAATTTGCTCATGGGTGGAAATATATTGAACATGAACTGTCTTCCTCTATACCATGTCTCTGATATAGTGGTACTTGATTTCAATATGTTTTGATTTGTCATGAAATATTGGGTTCTTTGAGAGATTCACACAACTCTGGTTGTCACAATGAATTATAATCGGATCCATCTCATGATAAAAAAAGTCTATCAAAAGTTTACGAAGCCATACAACTTCACAAACTGCCATGCTTAGTGCAGTGTATTATGCCTCTGTTGTACTCAAAGCCACAGATCTTTGTTTTCTATTGCACTAGGAAATCATGGTTGAGCCTAGGGTGAAGAAGTTTCCTGAGGTGGTTTTTCTATATACTGCACTTCCTGCCCAGTCTGCATCAACATACCCTTCCAGGCTTAGGTCCACATTTGTTGCATATCTTAGGCCATAACCAGTTGTGCCTTGTAAGTATCTCAATATGTGTTTTGCAACTATCCAATGTATCTGTTTTGGTTGTCTCATAAACTGGCTAAGCACATTTGCTGCATAACAAATGTTTGGTCTAGTGTTAACCAGATACATCAAGGATCCAATAAGTTGTTGATATAAATGTGCATCTATGTCTCTTGAATCAGTATCATTCATCTTCTTCAGGTCCATTACCATTGGAGTTGGCATGGATTTAATGTTTATCATTTGGAATCTTTTCAAAATATCCAAAGTATATGTTCCTTGACTTAGGAAAATCTATTCTGATCTCTGCCATACTTCTAGTCCCAAGAAATAATTCATTTGGCCCAAATCCTTCATTTCAAATTTGGCAGTTAATGCCTGTTTTCATTCAACAATGAGTCTTTATGAGCTGGCAATGAAAAGATCATCCACATATAGAACTAGAATCAGGCATTCATTTCCATTAATGCTATAATATAATTTTGGGTTGGCTGAGCTTTTGTTAAAACCCAAACTCATCAAGAAGCCATCCATTTTCTCATACCAAGCAAGTGGGGCTTGTTTTAGGCCATACAAGGATTTATTCAATCTGCAAACATGAAATTTTTCGTTGTGTATAATGAACCCTTATGTCTATTCAATATAGACTTCTTCCTCAATTTCTCCATTGAGAAAAGATGTCTTTACATCCATATGATGTAGCTTCCAACCCATGGAAGCAACTAGTGCAATGATGGATCGAATGAAGTTATTTCTGGCTACTGGTGCAAATTTTTTTTCATGGTCAACTCCCTCTATCTGTGAGAACCCTCTGACCATGAATCTTTCTTTATATTTTTCAATGCTTCCATCAAAATCATGTTTGATTTTGTAAATCCATTTGGAAGTTACTACAGACTTCCCTTCTGGTCATAGGACAACATCCCATACATCATTATTTATTATAGATTGATATTCTTTAGTCATGGAATATTTCCATACTTGTTCACTTGATTCTTTTCCATGACAGGTTGGTTCTGAATCAATAATGTGAGTCATAATTGAAGGTAGCTAGAGAATCTCTTAGGTCTATTTATTTCTCTAATTTCTCCTTGTGGAGCTTCTTGCCTTTCTGATTCTTGTAACATTTGGAGTGCCCAAATAGGTCTTTTATGTCCAATAATGATGTCTCTAGGTATATTGCTTGGGGAAACTAAATCTTCTGGAGGAAATATATCAACTAGTGTTGTTGGCTCATCTGGAACAATATCTCTCTCCCTCCGAACTGTTGAATGAGAAGGAGGTATTGTTTCACCATCTATTTCCATCTGATTTCTATAAGTCTACTTCTTATTCAAAAGTAATTTCTCTGCTTACTTCAATTTGTCTCTATCCTGGGATGTAGATTCAATATGCTTTTGAGGATTCACTATATCCTACAAATGTACATGTTCTTATTGAAGGTTCTAGTTTGGATCTATTTTCTTTGGGTACATGAAGGTACACTGGACATCCAAATATTCTGAAGTGTCTGATCTTAGGTTTCACTTTGGTGAATGCTTTTTCTGGAGTAATGTTCTTCAGGATCTGATGAGGGATACGGTTTTTAACATATACTATAGTCATGCATGCTTCTTCCCATAGATTCATGGGTATACTTTGATCATGTAGCATTTCCTTAGTTGCTTCAATGATCATTTTGTTCTTCCTTTCAACAACCCCATTTTGTTGAGGGTTGTATGAAACTGTGAACTCCCTCTTGATCCCTACTTCAATACAAAAATTGATGAATTCTTTTGAGGTGTATTCTCCTCCATTATCTGATCTCAATACTTTGATTTTTCTTTCGATCAAGTTTTCAACTTGATCTTTGAATTCATGGAATTTGGCAACGACTCCATCCTTTTTCTTAAGGAAGTAGATCCAAATTTTCCTAGAGTGGTCAAATATGAATAGTACATATTGCAAGTACCCATTTAAGGATGCAACAATCATTGGCCCACATACATCTGAATGAAACAAGTCCAATATTTCTTTGGATCTGTTGTCACTGCTGGGAAAGGATCCTTTAACATTTTTACCAAGGGAACAACCTTTGCAAACGCCTTCATGCTAGATATGGATCTTTTGTAGACCTGTTACCATTTTCCTTAGAGTTGGAATATCTCTATAATGAATGTGAGAAATCCTTCTATGCCATAAATCACTTATGTTGATAGTGCCATGTAGCAAGGCTTGAACTGGTTTGATGGTCAACTTGTATAAGATGTTATCTCTGACGTCAATTTCTTTGGAAGAGCTTATATGAGAGTCTTTGTGCCATGCAAGGACTCTTCCTTCTGAGAAGGTAATTTTGTAACCTTTTTCTTCAAGTGATGAAATAGAGACAAGGTTTCTCTTCATTCCTGGTACATATAGAACCTCTTCTAGTTTGAGATGCATATCTAAATCTAGTTGGAAGGTGGAGTTTCCAAATCCTCTCATGCTATAACTAACATCATCTCCAAGGAAAACATGTAGATGTATCTCTTTCACAATGAGGTGTGTTAAATGTTTTCTAATACCGGTCATGTTCCTGGAGAAACCACTGTCAATTAGCCAAGTATTTTCATTGATAGAAACCATACATAATAGTGACGAGATGTTGATGTCTTCATTACTGTGGAGTCTTATGTTGATCTTGCTTCCCATCATGAAATTGCTCATCTTCACAAACCTTTGTCACTAGGCTAGAAAACCTAACGGCTAGGCTAGTCTAGCACTATTAGGTTTTGTTGGGCTTATGAATACCAACAATAATCCTTTAAGTATGATAACTTGTTCAAGAAATTCTCAGAAATATGATTCAGAATTTTCTGCAGAATTTTGATGAAACCCTTAGGGTCACAATTTTGAAAAGGTCTGAAATTTAGTTTTGAAACTTGTCGAAGGTATGTTGAACGAGGTCATACCCTTCTAATACTTTTTCATCCCAAGAATCCAAGTTTTGAGTGGTGAAACTTCTATGAAAAGGAGGTCATACGGATTTTCTAGAAACCCTAGGAGGGTCATACAGTTTCTGAAAATGAGAGAGTAAAATATCTGGAGAAGGCTTGTGCAATGGTATCTTATAGAACTATGCTATGATACCATGTTTATTTTCCATAAGCTAATTTAAGAATGTAGTTCATTTATTTCATCATGTCTTAAGAATAAACAATAATGTTGCAACAATCAAGTCACAAGAAGAAACACCATGCACAAGAACAAACGATATATCCTGGGAAACCCTTCTCAAACAAGGGAGAAAAACCCAGCCAAATACTTTGATATATTCTTCAAGAGAAATACCTTTCACCACCAAGAATGACTTAGCACACAAGAGGGTTCTTAAGCCCTAGAAGACTAGAGCCCAAGAGAGGTGCGCACCTTTTCCAAAGAGAAGTACTTGCTGAAATTTCCAAAACATATGAGAAGGATATGATTCTAAAATGGAGAAACATCTCCTACTTATATTAGACTTTGACCAACTAACAAGGTCATCTATTGGCACAATAGGGCTGACCTCTCTATGTCAAATATATTTATTATTATAATTAATATTCACATTATTAATTATCTTATTTATATTAATCATATTAACATAGGGCCGACATGTACCCTTTACATAATCACTAGGATTACAGGTAGGTATGACTCTTTAAAAATATATAGAAAAGGATCTAATACACCCACTAGTGCTCATCCATTAGGGGAACATCCATAGGGATGCCATAATTCTAATTCACTACATTACACAGATGAACCAGATCTACATACATTCACCTGTGCTCATCCACAGACACGTCCAGTCTATAGATCTACTTTCCCACTGCCACCAACAAAAGAATCATTTGGAGTCTTCTCATCAACTCTGCTTCTCAAAGGAGTCCATCACATCATCTTTATTTCTGTTCACATGATGATGTGCCCAACTCTTTTGGGATTTCCAGCGTTCACCTTGTGCTCAGCCACAGGCACGTCCTAACTCAACAAATCATTTTTCCACTGGATAATCATCTGGAGTTGTTCTCTCTCATGTCATGGATGAGGTCATCTCTATGTTCC
Organism: Picea engelmannii; assembly: GCA_009831015.1. Taxonomy (NCBI): domain Eukaryota; kingdom Viridiplantae; phylum Streptophyta; class Pinopsida; order Pinales; family Pinaceae; genus Picea; species Picea engelmannii. The sequence goes on along the minus strand of ML790368.1, from coordinate 563,869 downwards.
TAGCTCTATCTCAGGCTGGAACCATGAAACCTTCTTAGGGGATTTCTCTCAGGTTTGTTAGTTGAGAGTAAGGATTCACATAGCTGCTATATTCCACATCTCACAGGTTTGTAAGCTGGAGGATGTCTCCTACAGCTGCATTCATCAACAACACTAACCTTTGTCTTGTATAGCAAGTCCAACTAGGCATGCAAGTGCCCTTTTTTTTCTCACCCAAGTGACGAAGCAGACACAACAGATTGTCAACCATACTGGGGAAAGATAACAATTTCCACCCTATTTGGGCTTAGAGAGCACTTCTTTTTAATCCATTTACCTTGGAGTTACCAAAACTGGCCTAGCCTTACCTATCAAAAGAAATATTTTGAGTTGGAGGAGAAGATTTTCACTCAAACTCCCCACCCTGCCCCGACGGGTATCAGAACGTGCGTGGATATTTCAATCCACAGACACACACTCATCGCACTTTGTGCCCAAAAAAATTCTTCACTCTGCGCACTATGCATCCAATAGGATTATGTTCTCTACACACTATGTGCCCACTACGCCTCTGTCTGAAATGTAACCTGCACACATTTCCATAGTTTCAAAATTGTAAGGATGTTTGTAATAATTTGAAGGCCCCTAGCCTTCAAATTTTTTCTTTCATGAAAATTGTAAATGTACTCCACTTAGAATCCTTTCCCATATGAAAGGTTAGCTAAACATAGGCACTTAGGGGGTAAAAAGAACCATATATTCTCTTGTTTTTTTTTGGTTTCCACATGGATGGCTTGTTTGGATTGTAAAAGTTAAGTCAAGACTATTGCTATCACATATAAAAACACTTGCATTGGGACTAGAAATCAACTTTGATCATTGAGTATGCTCTTCTCTCACACCATAGAGAGATCTTGAGAATCCGAATGGTGGTTAAGGAGACATTTAATCTTCCTTAACAAAAATATTTAGGAGAGGACAAAGTCCCCCTAGGCCCCCTCTTACTTTCTTTTTGAAATCATCCTAAATTTGTAAGGGCCCATACATGCCCACATGTTTCAAACTTAGGATAGTTTCTTGAAATTACTTTCTTAGTTTAAATCACTAGGAGAGTTTAAATATCAAATTAATGGTCCCATAGATGCCCACATGCTTGAAATATAGGATAGTTTTACAAGATTTGCTAGTGTTAAAAACATTAGGGAGTTTAAAGGATTGTTAAGGACCCATATGTCCACATTCTAGTTCTTTAGGGATTTTAAAATTATGCAAGGTTGTACCAATGACACTTAGTAAGATAGGTAATAAATATTTGTAAGGACCACAGGAAGTCCACATAACATATTAAAATTCACACCTAACATATTAAAATTTGGCACATTTTATCACTTTCTCACACACAAAGTCACTCCTCACTCACATAATTTCCATATTGAACTTTTAAATCCTCCAAGTCAAGTGTTCCTACACCATAAGGAAGGGAGATACCATTGAAGGGTTGAAGGCCAAGGTCCATTTGTTTTGTGCATCCCCCCTTGAGTCACCCAACTCTTGGAATGGATCTATCCCATGACCCATTTCTAAGGCCATAAATCTAAATGCCTCACTTTGACCGAGGTACCTAGTGACCAAATTTAGGACATCTACTCAGGTGGAAATTGTGGGCTGCAATTGCACCTTGATCATATTTTGTGTGACTATTGGGAAATATCACCATCTCTTTTGGGATATGCACCCTCTACCCCTCATTATAACTGATTATTTCATCCTTCACTAGTTCCTCTTTCGGTGGCTTCAGACCCCACTGTTGAGTGCTCTTGGAAGGTCCAATGCTATTTGAGAAGAAAGATGATACGTATTTTAGGACACTAGAATTTTTTTTATTTTGTTCCCCCATGTGGACAAAATCCACCTACCCACAGTATGCTTATTTCCAGTTGATTTATGTATGATGCTCATTTGATTACATGCAATTGTGAGTTATATTGTGAAGGTCCAAATTATACAGGTCTCCTGTTAATTTATTTCTCTCATCACCATTTTCACACATTCACTTTTCTAGTCAGACATCATAGGGGACCCAGAAAATACCTATCATTCTAGACGCTTACATAATCTCCCTCTTATTCTAGTAGGAGTTCCTAGTCTTGTCGACTCACCAACTCAACCATCTCACACCCCTATGAGCGCCACTATTTTTGGATCAAATTTTCTTGGCTCCACTTTACTTGGGTATAATTCCAAAGGCCATCCATTCACTATCTCTCCTTCAAAAGGAGGCGGGGGGAAAACTTCTTCTCAAGGGAGAAGTACACCCTGACCAAATCCCCCTCAAGGGTCAAGTCCACTACCTGTTCATACCATGGCTGGAACTAATCCTCCACCACCACCCCCCATGCCATATTTGGCATCTCTCAACATTCTTGATTTGAGGAAACTCATGAATGATCATATTTTACATGACCCCAGATGGTCCAATATGCCTACCAAATTACCTTTAGATATTCCAAAATTTGAAGGAAAATCGGGGGAAGATCCTGCCAACCATGTCATGACCTTCCAATTATGGTTCTTTTCAAACAAAATCATGGATGATTCCATATTCTTAAGGTTATTTGAACGAAAAATCACTGGTCCATCAACCAAATGGTATATGGACAAAAAACCAGGGTCCCACGTGACTTTTGAATCCTTGGCCAAAGCCTTTTTGGCCTTTTTCCAACTACCAGTTCTTCATGACACTAGTTTAGAACTGCTCTCCAAGTGAAAAAAAACCTCAACTATGCATATTTCCGATCACATCCACAAATGGCATTGACGACATAGTTTATGCAAAGAAGAAACCACTAAAGAACAACATCTCAATTGGTTTCTAAATCATTCGTCTCTATACTTGCCAAAGATGTGGCATCCACCTTCCCCAAATCCGAAGAGGAATCCATCACCAAGGCTCAATAGTTTGACCTCATTTATACTCATTCAGGTTACTTATGCACATTGTTACCTGATGCACCCATACCTGTACCATTTTTCCATGAAAAACCTGGCATGTCTCATGCTCTGGATGGGTTGATTGGTACCATGACACACCACAACCCATACATCCAACCACCACCTATGTACAATACACCCTAATATCTTTCAACATTTGGAGGTCCATATTATTACTCTCCTCCCCCTTACCAACAACCATATCTGTTACTCCCCCTCCATCCATGAGTGAAACCTCACCGACACCCATGATGTGCCCGACCTCTCAACCAAGTTTAGGTTCCCCTTCTACCTTAGCATATAACCTAGGAATTAGCGAAATCTCTTCACCTTCCTATGCACCCTATGGATCATTACCACAAAAGAATATGTATTTCCCATTTCCTGGTCCTCCACAGTTGGTTTCGCTTCCACATGGAAAACCACACACTGGTGTTAACTTTGTTCATCCCTCTCCCATTCAACAACTTCATACTTTTTAACAGTTGAATACGGAAAATCCAGCCCATCAGTCAAATAATGCCAAGAATAAAGGAAAAAAAAAAAACAATAATAACCCGGGCCCAAGGGGAAATAATCCCCAACAAAACCAACCCGTTGGGGCCAACTAGTATCAGGGTAACCAAAACCCCCAAGGGCACAATAACAACAAATGCCAAGGGAGGAACACCAACAACAACTTCCAGATGAACTTCCCTTGCACTCTTTTCGGTGAGCATGGAAATTATACCCACCATTTCCCCCAAATTGCAAACTTTAATTGGATGAAATAATCCATGAATGCACCATGTACTATAGCGTTGCATACCCATCAATAGGCACCACAAAATTATTTGCAGTAACCACCCCCCACCGTGTTGCAAAACCCTCTTCCACACCAAGGTGTGATGAATAACCAACATGAGGTACATCCTGCCCTAGCAAAAATGGGACAGTATCAAAACCCAAGGCTCATCCACCTTGGAAATCCAGCGGATCGCAATATCCTCCTCACTAGAAAAGAAGAAATTATTCTACAAATGTGCGGTCATCAATACAACAGGCCCCCTAAATCTACTCCCACCACTTCATAAACAAATCCATCTATAGCCAGACAACCCTTTATGATTCCACGCCCTAACACTGAACCCCCCATTCGTATCCCTTGCATTCCATTGTGATGGAATGTCAACAACCCTCAGGCTAGGGAAACACACAATTACAGTCTGGTCGATGACTTGGCACAATATCCTACAACCATGGCTGTATTGGAGGTACTCCAAACCTATCCAAATCAATGAAAATACTTAATTTCCCATGTGGGGGAAGTCGACCCAGCTAATACTAGACTCATCACATTTGATCTAGATAGTGAAGAGCCCCGTCTCCTTTCTCTGGTATCTTTCCATATACCGGTCAATATTCGGAATATCAAGGTTCATTGGTGTATCATTGATGAAAGTGCATCCACATGCATCATGTCCAAAAATGTATGGAAGAAACTTGGATCCCCTGAGCTTATACCATCCACCATCACATTAAGATCCTATGATGGTCAACCATCCTCCCCTGAAGGGATCTTTCAAAATGTCCCCATTGAACTCGTAGGCAAAACCGTCCTCATCGACATTGAGGTTATCGATTCCCCTCTCGATTAAAATATATTTTTTGGACGTAGCTACATGTATGCTATGAAGGAAGTGGCTTCTTCTGTGTTTCAAATGATGATTCCCCCCCACAATGGGAAAATCGTCACCATCGACCAAATAACACATTGTGAGCCTAACCATTCTGCCCACATCGATAACATCTTACCTCTTGTCCACACCAGCTCATATTCTTATTCACTCATTGAAATGGGCCCTGGATTTTTAAAGGACCCATCCTTGCTAGGGGAATACCATGGAGCACCACCTCTCATACACCCTTCAACACAAGTGTTTGTTTTATCTTCTAATGGAAATGACACTAGAGATACCATTCCTCCCACTGAGGCCCCTACACACCTCAACATTCCACAAGTTGAATAAATTTTACCTCAGGGATTCCCTGAAATCCCTACTACACCACTTATCCCAAATTTCCCCCTTCCCTAGGGGAAGATCCTATTTTGGGAGACAATTCCCCAAGCCATCACTCAAATTAACTTCGTCTACCCCCCACTGAGAGTATAAGATTTTCAGGTAGCCACAATAGTTACCCTTCCCAACATGGTACTCACCATCCCTTTATGGTATCTACACCCACCCACGATGGTTCCTCAACCATCTCTCCCTCCCCAGTCAGAGGTAATCTCGATGCAAATTCCAGTACTAACTCTGGCCACGCAACCCTCACCCCCCACTTCCTTCACTTCTACCACAGTTGGGGGCATATGGAATAATAAAGCGCCCATTGCTCCACTTCCTTCCCGAGTTCAACCTCCTTTTTCACTCTGTGAAAGAGAGGGACACCCCAGTAATAGATGTCCCTCTCTTCCTGAGTTACGCAATCCGATTCAACTCCCTTGAGAAACCACATCACTAACCACTTCACCAAGCACATCTAGTACTACTACAATGTTCCCCACTACAGGAAATAAAGGGTTGCAAACCAAATTCACTTCTTCCATTTGTTCAGAATATGGACACTACACTCATCATTTCCAAAATCTACCTCAGTTTCGCCAGACGTTAACAACAATATGCAAAACCTTTTAGAAAGAGCCCTCTCCACCACCACTTTCGAACACCCACATCAATGACATCCTATGTCTCTACCTGAGTCCCCAAATGGATGAGGTGCCCTTTCCCTCTCTATGACTCACTTGCTCATTTCACATACCAGTTTCCTTTGATAGTTGAATACATGTGTTGTCAATTAACCCTTATTCAAAATCATTCGACCACCTTACCTCATGTGATGCAAGTTACTCCCCCTATCTCTTCTCTAGATATTGTCCATATCACCTCCCCTGAACCTGAGTCACTTCCCACCCCTCCATGGTTCATGGATATATTGTCTGAGAATATTCCCCCAAATCCTCCCAATTCTCATGTTCATTTCCCATAGGAAATATTACCCCCTACCACATTTTATCCCCCACAGTGTATGGACTTTTGGTTTATGTCAAGTGAGCCATCACAACATAGTTGTGATATCCCCTCTACGTATTTTCCACTTGAGGACAATCCCACTATGAAAGTCACCTAGGTCACCTCCACGGATCCACTGTATTCTCACATTTTCCACTGCGACAAAGACATCCTAGAGGAACTCCCGACCCCTGATTTCCCATGGAATGCGCTCCATAATCAAGCACTTTTTATCTCATAGGAAGCCTTCGACCCTCTTCGCCAAGCCTCTATATGTGCAATTGAAACCAAGGATTTTCTTCTGTCAAAGCACATAGATTGGTTCAAAAACCCTATTCTTTTGAAGAAGAAAACATGGCCAACATTTCCCCCACTATCAAAATTGACATTTCCATCAAACCAGGAATCATAGAGGAAATCACCATTGGCACCGCATGCTCCCCTGAGGAACTCACAACTTACAAAGCTCTCTTTCAAGAATACTGGGATATTTTTGTCCGATCATATACAGATATTCCCTTCCTCGATCCTTATATAGATGAACATGGCATCATCACATGGCCATTAGTGAGCCCACCCCTAAATAATACCCTTGTACGACCATCCGTACAACCCCTACCCAAAAACTAGAAAATACATACTATGCAGGAGGATGAGACCACTAACCTAACTCTTGTAACTCCTGGATCAGTCGGCTTGAGCTCTCGTAATATATGAAACTCATCCAAATACTCTCATTAATTCACTATAGCAATGGGTACAAATGAGGTGGCATTGTGGGCCTAACATCCATATATAGTCCCTTTTGCCAAACTTCCACACTCAGTTACAGGAGCCCAAAGTCACTTTTTCTCGATCCATCTTCAGCCACAGGAGAAGGGTCCCGCTATATCCACAGTCACATTCCTTAGGTCACCATATTCCCTCAGACCTCGGGGAGAATGTTTTTCACATCACACCCAGGTACGCATGCTCATGTTCAATATTATCAAATAATTGTTATATGTTATTTATCATCAGATATTGTTCATGTCGGGTATTTGATTTTAATTTGTGTAGGTACTTGGTCATCACAACTAGTGCATCCCCTTCAATTATATGTTCGACACTGACATGTAATCATTCCCTTTGAATATCAATTTCATCTCCCAATCAAACCCTCCAACATTCACCTTTAGGGTCCTTACATCTGAATCTGTAGTACATTCACCTCTGCTATATTTTGGTGTTGTCACCCAGTAGCACTCTCCCCCACATGAGTTTTCCCATTCATAGTTCCCATTGGTACTTTGACACTAATTCTTCTTTCACCTCCTAGGTATGGGAGTCCCGATAATCTTATTCACTCCCGAGAATAAGCCACATACTTCTTCTCATCATAGTGCTAGCTTTCCCAATGGACTCCCATGTTATCTCATCCCGGTTCTATTTGACTACACCTTCGCAATATCATTAACCCTCCATTTCATCCACAATCAATTTCCCCATATGCAAATTGTCCTCCATTCATTTCCGTCATACAAAAACCGACCCATGGGCCCCCCACCCTCCACCGGTTCTCTTCACAACTTGTGCCATCATAGGCCAAGCCATCTTTCACTGGGGCACCCGTTTCTATATCTGTACACTCATCCCAAATTATTCTTTATTTATTTGTCAATTGTAAATATCCTTTGTTTCCAACATTTACTTATATTTTTCTCGTCACCCTTGACGTCCTTATTCTCCTGGAAATGCAACCCATGTTGCCCTTGGTTGGGGCATCCAATCTCCTTTTATCATTATGATATCGTTCATAAAACCTGAGTATCCCAAAGTCCATGTACCCCTAATCTATGCGTTTGTCCACTTTGTCACGTGTCTGACACAATTTAACCCCATGTCTAGTCATCCCACTGACACTAGATACAGTTTTATGGTTTCTTCCAATCATCCTTCAAACATACCCCTAACCAAAGGTAGTCTTGAGTCTCATTGCATATTAACTTTTTTCATGTTCCCTATCAATTCCTGATCGTATCCATGTAGATTTCATGAAGCCCTTTTCTTCTTGGAGACGTGTCTCCCTTTTTGTCGACATCAACACAGTTTCTAGAAGGGCGATAGTATATTGACTCTCATTACCTTTACAATGAGGATTCTTGGACGACACAAAGAGAACCATCATTGTTCTTTGATTCCGTTGAGCCCCATAACATTCAACTTCAAAAAAATCTCATGTTACAGTGGGCCTTACTATGCGACTATTGCAGTTGTTTTATACCAGCCGTAGACCTCTAAATTTGTTAGGCCATCAATGCCTACAAGTCATCGACACTTCTTACATGCGTCCTTACCTCTTTTCAGAGTACGTTCACCATTCAAAATTGTCATCTTTCATTATCAAACCACCCCGAAGGGGGATGCATTTATCTACATCATCATGCAAGTTCAGTTACTGTCTTACATTTTGAGTTACATGACATGAGCATGGGGCATGCCCGCCTCATTTGTATATAGATTTTATTTTTCTCCCTAGATAAAGTTTTGGGTCCCACATTTTCCCCTCTCCCTCTGAAGGATCACTCTTGCAATTCCTCTCAACACTCTTCATTACAATGGCACTCTCAGTAGAAGAAACATTGATGTATTTCATCTATATGTATGCTCCTAATCTTACATATCAGGGGGCATCTATTATCACTGAAATTTCATCTGCAACATTTCACACAAATGGTTACAGAAATACAACAATGCCAAAAAAAATATTAGTTCATATACAACACCAAAATGCATTTCCAAAAGGCAAAAACTATAGAATTGGGAGAAAATTGACATGCACAAACTCACTAAAGGAAGCATGCGCACAATTCACGAGCCAAAAAAAATCTTAGAGCGCACAATGCACCATATGCGTGAATGTGTATAAGAAAAGCCACACACTCTTGTGAACGATGCATTTATGGTTCTTGTTGGCCCCTCAACCACTTATGAACCAACTCCCAACTTGATTTAACCTTCAAATCTGAGCTAAATCCAAATGGGCGGTTGGTCAAGGACCAAAGGGTGCCCTAAAGGGCCCCTTGTTCACACTAAGAACCAATTGAATATTACCTTGATGAAATGATATAAATGAATCCCATGGGAGCACTGAAAAACCAAGATCTTCATAGTACTGTTATGCCGCCTCAATTCTCCCTTGAGAATAAGCATCATTTCAATAGGCCATTCCACTCACCTCTTGAGGGAATAAGCATTGATTTTCTTCATCATTTGCCATTTTTCTTCCATTTGTAAGAAGATATCTCCATTAGGGAACTAAAGAGCTCTCTCAAGGAGGAAGAGGGGACTCATAGGTCCTCATTTTTATCTATGGTGTTTTCCCAACTAATATAGTTATCCATTGGTGGCATAATCTTGGTCATTGGTTGATTTTTTATGGTTCTAAAAGTTTCTTATGCATTCTAGTTTTATTTCCTTATTTGTTTTAGTTTATTTAGTTTTTTGTTTTATGTGCTTGGTTTATTTAACCCATGCACTAAACTATGTCTTATGTAGCAGGCCCAACTAGGTATGCATGTTCCCTTTTTTGCTCACCTAAGTGACGAAATAGACACAACAGTGAGGTTTAATCCTGTAAGTCTATAAGACTTAGCTTGTTCAAAGAATTTGTAAAGAAATTTTAAAGGATTCGTTATCAAAGATCAGATATCTACGACTAAGATCTATTCAGGAGGTTGCAAGAGAAAGAACAACCATTGGATCAACATGAGTTGTGCGAGGTTTAATCAGTGAAGTCCTTCAGACTTCATGTATTCAGAGGATTCGGTGCATGGAGAAGATGGGACCCCCAAAGTCTTGAAGGTTGGAGTGAATCATGTTCGTTTAAAAAGAGGTGACATATGTCAATAGATCGTGTATTCTGATGGATTAACATTTCACCGGAAGTAGGATTGGAGGACTCTTGAAGTATCGAAGGTCGGAGTTCATCTGGGTCGTCCATCTTAAGGGACACACGTCACCAGATTAGAAGTTACGTAGGGTAAGTACTCTGAGAGAATAGTGAGAAGAGGAGGTCAATATTTCCAGAGTCCTGAATTATAAAGTAGATCAGGATTGTTGATCACAAGAGGGTACATGGCAGCAGATCCGAAGGTCCAACACTCCGGGGAAAATAGAGTAGTGATATGGAAAATTGCAGAGGCCCGAAGCCTCAGATTTAATCACAACCATACATTGGAGATGACACATGGCACAAGATATCATAGTTTGAAGCTCAACACTTCAGTGAAATCACAATGTGGTGCAAACAGGGATGAAATTGTCGAATTTATGAAAGGGAATCCTAGTCGTCAATCTACGAGAGGACACATGGAGGCAGGAGATCTCGTTCAACGTTTCAGCGACGAGAGATACAAGGATTTGTGTCATGTGGACGACCATCGAAAATCGCTGAAGCCTGAAGGGAACTGATCTAGACCGTCCATTTTGGTGGAGACTATGGACCGTCGATCTGAAACTCAGCGTAAAGTGAATTTTGACTATCTGGGAAATCCCTCATGATGAGGAAAATTATCTTAAATCTAGAGAAGGAGATGGAAAAAACAGTCGAGACGAAAAGTCTATTCAAGACTGCTTGTAAGACCATGTGCATGGTATGGAAGGTGATCATAGATAGTGGGAGCACTAAGAATTTGGTATCCATAGAAATGGTGGAAAAGGTGGAGCTGGAGACAACTATGTTGGAAGATTCGTTGTTGTCATTGATGTCAACCCTAGTCATGGGTTTTGGACTGCGAGATTGATAAAGGTATTTGTACACGAAGGACAATGCTCATGCATATAAAACACCCATGAATGGATAGTATACATCATGTTTTTTTCAGTGGTATGTGACACGTCACATGGATCCTCATGGTTGAGGAGAATTGAATTTTTAAATATGACAAAGTGAATCAAAGAAGGAAGTACATGTAGGCCCTGAAGATAATTAAAGAAAAGAATTACAAAATAAGAAAGTGTTAGGTCGGCCCTAATGTTAAAATGAATGTATAATGATGCTTATTTATACCATTTATGTAGATAAACTGGGATCATGATGATAGGGGAAGCATGCGTGTTTCCATCAATGACAAAGGGGGAGATTTTTGGAAGATTGGTTGTTGTCATTGATGTCAAGCCTAGTCATGGGTTTTGGACTGCAAGATTGATAAAGGTATTTGGACATGAAGGACAATGCACAAGCATATAAAACACCCATGAATGGATAATATACATCATGTTGTTTATGGTGGTATGTGGCACGTCATGTGGATCCTCATGGTTGAGGAGAATTGAATTTTTAAAGATGACAAAGTGAATTGAAGAAGGAAGTACATGTAGGCCCTGAAGATAATTAAAGAAAAGAATTACAAAATAAGAAAGTGTCAGGTCAGCCCTAATGTTAAAATGAAGTGACATAAATGGTATAAATAAACATCATTATACATTCATTTTTATACAAGTTGAATTTCAGAGGAAATAAGAAGTAAATAAGGTCGGATTTCAAAGGAGGATGAAGTCTTTTGGTGATGTGTTCTAAGGTATGTTATTTTCAGGTCATCTTACCATTTTTTCTAGAACGATTCATATGGTGAAATAGATATAGTATTGAGAATACATATCAAGGTGCCTCTGGAAAAAATTTCAGCTCTTGATTCTCTATAATTACGGAGATACACTCTGTGGAAGATAGGGTTTGTGACCAGTCCTGAAGCTAGTCAATAAACACGTGTTTTGGATAAAACAGTCATAACTTATTCATAGAGAATCCAAATGACATGGGATAAATTTCATTGGAAAGAGTACAGATTGTAGTTTCGTATGTTCCAGCTTCAGAATCGGATATTAAATATTGAGCATGGGGAATTCTGTACAAGTTCGGTCTCCTGAATAGACCAGAATTGAATAAAGTCTACCATTCTTTCTATAACTTCTTTTTGGGGAGGATTCAAGGATTGAAACTTGGAGGAGTTTCAGAGAATACATTGAGTAATATTATATACAAGATCAAAGTATTCCAAGAATTGAAGAATTGCAGAAATTGAAGAAGTCTCAGGAAGCATTATCAGGTTCTATGTGATGGTTGGTTGATGGTGATGATTTAATGTGAAGTTTTATTATCTCTCATATATTCTTGGGTGGAAGGAAGGGGAA
>ML790368.1:508339-550391 GCA_009831015.1 Picea engelmannii | reverse complement strand
AATTTATAATTCATTTTCCCCATTGATGGAAAAAAATATTGCATGCTACAAATGTAATTATCTTGGTCACAAAGCACGAGATTGCAAATATATGAATGAAGATGTCCCTATGCCAACCACAGTATGGAGAAGGAAAGAGATTCCAAATAATGAAGATTTTCGAATAGCATTGACCACTGAAGAATGTAAAGAAGAAGATGAATGGTACATAGACAGTGGATGTTCTTCACACATGACCGGGGATCAAGACAAATTCATTAGCTTGAAGAGAAAGGGTGGAAATGTTTCATTTGGAGATGACTCATTTGCCAAAATACTTGGAGAAGGTGTAGTAGAGCTTGGAATAAAAAATGTAAAAACAAAGAATGTTCTATTGATTGAAGACTTGAATCATAATCTACTCAGTGTTAGTAAAATGTGTGATCAAGGATACACTCTTACGTTTGATTCTCGAAAATGAAAAATTAGAGAAAATAACTCAAGAAGATTGGTTTCAACTGCAACAAGAAGACTGAACAACATATACATCCTAGACATGAAGAAGAGAGAGAAAACAGAAGCCACACAAAAGGATTCTAAGAAAGAAAAAGTCCCAGAGACCAAAAATAAGGATGAAGTATTATTGAGTGCCACATGTTCAGGGGTAGAAGCCCCAAAGAAGAGAGTTACATTTTTCCATTAAACTCAGGGGGAGAGGACCTAACCTTTTCCATTGATGTCAAAGGGGGGGGGAGAAATTGGGATCATGATGATAGGGGGAAAATGAGTGTTTCCATAAATGACAAAGGGGGAGATTGTTGAAAGATTGATTGTTGTCATTGATGTCAACCCTAGTCATGGGTTTTGGACCGCAAGATTGATAAAGGTATTTGGACATGAAGGACAATGCACATGCATATACAAAACCCATGAATGTATAGTATACATCATGTTGTTTGTAGTGGTATGTGGCACGTCACATGGATCCTCATGGTTGAGGAGAATTGAATTTTTAAAGATGACAAAGTGAATTGAAGAAGGAAGTACATGTAGGCCCTGAAGATAATTAAAGAAAAGAATTACAAAATAAGAAAGTGTCAAGTCAGACCTAATGTTAAAATGAATGTATAATGATGTTTATTTATACCATTTATGTAGAGAAATTGGGATCATGATGATAGGGGGAGCATGAGTGTTTCCATCAATGGCAGAGGGGGAGATTGTTGGAAGATTGGTCATTGTCATTGATGTCAACCCTAGTCATGGGTTTTGGACTGGAAGATTGATAAAGGTATTTGGACATAAAGGAAAATGTACATGCATATAAAACACCCATGAATGTATAGTATACATCATGTTGTTTTCGGTGGTATATGTCACATCACGTGGATCCTCATGGTTGAGGAGAATTGAATTTTTAAAGATGACAAAGTGAGTTGAAGAAGGAAGTACATGTAGGCCCTGAAGATAATTAAAGAAAAGAATTATAAAATAAGAAAGTGTCAGGTCAGCCCTAATGTTAAAATGAAGTGACATAAATAGTATAAATAAACATCACTATACATTCATTTTGATACAAGTTGAATTTCATAGGAAATAAGAAGTAAAGAAGGCCGGATTTCAAGGGAGGCTGAAGTCTTTTGGTGATGTGTTCTAAGGTATGTTATTTTCAGGTCATATTACCATTTTTGCTATAAATTTTTTTATAGAACGATTCAGATGGTGAAATATATATGGTATTGAGAAGAAATATCAAGGTACCTTTGTTAAAAATTTCAGCTCTTGATTCTCTATAATTATGGAGATACACTCTATGGAAGATAGGGTTTGTGACCATTCCTGAAGCTAGTCAATAAACAGGTGTTCTGTGTAAAACAATCATAAATCCTTCATAGAGAATCCAAATGATGTGGGATGAATTTCATTGTAAATAGTACGGACTATAGTTTCTTGTGTGCGATTTTCAGAATCGTATGTTAAATATTGATCTCGGGGCATTCTATACAAGTTTGGTCTCCTGAATAGACCAAAATTGAATAAAGTCTACCATTATTTCTATAACTTCTTTTTGGGGAGGATTCAAGGAGTGAAAATTGGAGGAGTTTCAGAGAATACATTGAGTAATATTATATATAGGATCAGAGTACTCCAATAATTGAATAATTGCAGAAATTGAAGAAGTCTCAGGAAGCATTATCAGGTTCTATGTGATGGTTGGTTGATGGTGATGATTTAATGTGAAGTTTTATTATCTCTCGTATATTATTGGGTGGAAGGAAGGGGAAAGGATGGAGAGTTCAAATCTCTCTTGATATTGGATGATTGTATATTCCTATTGTAGGTTTATCCCTCCCTTTACATTTGGAAGCTGTAGCTATCTTTGGAAGTCATTACTCCCCTTGAACAATAACTATTGATTATTTATCATATATTGTGCATGGTGTATTCTAGTGTATTGGTGTAACTCTTGTACTATTGTTCATTGCTCATTGGATATAGTTGAATGGTTTAAGTATAAGTTGAAAAAGGTTTTAAATTGTACTTGATACTGATTCACCCCCCTCTCAATATCAACAAACTGCATATTTGAACCCGTACAAGGTATCATGGTTGCAGAAGGGACACCAAGTCATGGTAAGTCGACAATGTAATGTTGAATTTAAGATAAGAGGATATAAAGATTATATTTTATGTGATGTAATACCCATGGATGTTTATCATGTTTTGTTGGGAAGACCATGGCAATTTCACAAAAATTTCATACATGATAGGAGAAAAATACTTACCCCCTTGAGAAGAATGGTCGTACACACATGTTACTACCAATGGAGGATAAGAAAGTGAAGAAGGAAGCCAACCCAAGCATACTTCTCATGAGTGGGAAGGAAATCTTGAATGAATTCAAGAAGGAACAAGATATGTAGTTTGTTGTGGTGAGGAATCCCAGAGTCATCCTTACAATTACTTCTATGGATGATCTTCCTGTAGAGATTCATGAGTTGTTGGATAATTTTGTTGATATTGTGGTGGATGAATTACCTCATTCTTTTCCACCCATTAAGAGTATTAGTCATCACATTGACCTTGTTCCAGGAGAAATTTTTCCAAACAAAGCAGCATATAGGTTGACACCTCAAGAGAATGAAGAGGTCAAGAATCAAATCCAATATTTGTTAGATAAAGGTTTGGTCAGAGAAACTTTGAGTTCATGTGCAGTACCAAATGTGTTGATTCCAAATAAGGATGGAGGATTGAGAATGTGCATAGATTCTAGAGCCATGAAAAAGATTACCATCAGGTATAAATTCCCTTTTCCTGGAATGGATGATTTGATGGATTTCTTGAGTGGAGAAAATTTATTTTCCAAGATAGACTTGAAGAGTGGATATCACCGGATAAGAATGAGAGAAGGAGATGAATGGAAGAAAACATTCAAGACAAATGAAGGGTTGTACGAATGGCTTGTTATGCCATTTGGATTAAAAAATTCCCCAAGCACATTCATGATATTGATGAATGAAGTACTCAAAGAATTCATAGGTAAGTTTGTTATTGTGTATTTCGATGATATCCTAGTATTTAGTAAAATTGAAGAAGAGCACTTAAGACACTTGACATTAGTGATGAGTAGGTTGCAGTAGGAGAAGTTGCTGATAAATTTGAAGAAATGTTCTTTCATGAATACATAACTCATATACTTGGGTTTTTTGATCTCTTCAAATGAATTGAAGATGGATCTAGAGAAGGTGAGGGTAATCAAATATTGTCCCTCTCCAAGAAGCATATTTTAGGTCAGAAGCTTCCATGGATTGGCAAGATTTTCTAGAAAAATCATTAGGAATTTCAGTGGAATTTGTGCACCTATGATGGACACCATAAAGAAGAAGAAAACGTATTTTAATTGGACAAAGGAAGCTGAAAAAACATTCAGAGTATTGAAGAAGAAGATAACAGAAAAACCTATTCCATTTCTACTAGATTTCAAGAGGATATTTCAAGTGAGGTGTGATGCAAGTGAAGTAGCTATTGGAACAGTCTTGAGCCAAGACAATAAGCTTGTTTCTTATTTCAGTGAGAAGTTGAATGACACTAAGAGAAATTATTCTACATACGATAAAGATTTTTATGATGTAATAAAATATCTGAAAAAGTGGAGGCACTATCTCATTCCAAAGGAGTTTGTCTTGTACAGTGATAATCAGGCTTTACAATTCATAACCAGATAGGAAAAATTGAACCAAAGACATGCTAAATGGGTAGAATTCATGAAAAAATTTACTTTTTTTATCAAGCACATTAGTGGTAGAGATAACAAAGTTGTTTATGCTCTGAGAAGGATATGTCTGATTATGCAGGAATTTCAAATGGGGACCTTAGGGTTTGAACACCTTAAGAAAATGTATCGTGAAGATCCAGATTTCAAAGAGGCTTATGAAGCATGTGAGAACCATTTGCTAAGGGACATAAGCCTATGGATAGAGTATCTAATTCAGGATGGACTGTTGTTTAAAGGAAGCCAACTCTGTATTCCAAAAATCTCAACGAGGGATAACCTGTTGAAAGAAAAACACAATGGAGAATTGTTTGGACATTTCGAACATGAAAATACTTACACACAACTGAGTTCTTCATACCATTGGCCAGGTATGAGATATGATGTGAAGAAATTTGCTGACAGATGTAGAGTTTAAAAGTATGCAAAAGGGAAGCGACAAAACACTGGTCTGTATCAACCATTGACTATTCCAAATAGGCCCTGGGATGCCATTAGAATGGATTTTTTTTTTTCGGATTGCCAAGAAACCATAGGGGGAGTGATTCCATATTTGTTGTGATTGATATATTTTCAAAGATGGAATATTTCATACCATGCCAGAAAACCAGTGATGTTACTCACATAGAAAATTTGTTTTTCAAGGAAATTGTGAGATTGCATGGTTTTCCCAGGAGTATAGTTGTTACACATTATTTTGGTCAACCCAGTTGTTAGCACTCTATAAATTTGTTTGGATGATAAAAAAATGATAGAGGTAACCTAGAAACCAACTTTATAGTTGGGTACTAGCCAACTCAGTTCAGAGAGGGTTCTCTCGTGTCACTTGGTGTTTCTTTGGCAATCAATGAATAGGTTTAGTTAATTTTTTGGGGGGGGTTTATAAATTTGTTGGCAAGGAAAGGGAGGGACACTTAGGGATATCGATTAAAATTTATGAAAATGAATGAAAACATTGACTGACCAATATAACTCTCTAGAGGATAAAATCTAAGTGAGGTGATGAATCTGAATTATAAATTGTAGTTTGCAGAGTGTAAGAAGAAAAATAAAACAATTAATTGCATCAGAGCATTAATGAAATGAATTTTGAATTAGTTATGAAGAAATTAAAACGGTTTAAATTGCTTAAGCCAAGAGCATCATAATATGAATTTCGGGCTTTTAAACTATCCAATTTAAACTTAAGACAATGCAAATGAAATTTAAAGAACACAGGAAATACATATGAGGAGAGAAGACAAAACTCATATCACCACCATGAGAATCTTTTCATAGAGAATTCAAAAGCTACTGCATATGTATTCAATTCAGCTCCATAAAATTACGATTGAGAACAACTAAAAAGGTGACCTTGCATGTTTTCCAACATTGATACATTTGGAACTTCTAACATTTATACAATTCAAGTTCCTTCAATTAGAAACTGATTACAATAGCTGAATTGAAATGTTTTAGCTTCTAAAATTGACTACAATAATTACAACTGACAGTTCTGGTATGGGAATCGGTTACAATGATTAATCAAAAACTGTTTCATGAACCAACTATTGATTCCTCTGACTCTTCATCTTCTCCCTTTTCCATTTGTCCTATTTTGGCCCTCTATATGATCTACCATTTTGGTGGCATTTGGGTGTTATCTACTGGTTCCTGGAAAAATGCACTTTTTTTTACCCAGCCGCAATATCTCCTTCCACTGCAAGTCAGAAGTGATATCATAGACCATCATTTATTTGATTAGGATCTACGGGTCAATGCAAGAGGCATACATCATGACGGCCAGTCAAATATTTACTATTTTGAACTGATTTAAGATCTCAAATTCTATGATCAAATATTCAACCAGGGTTGCTCCTTTCAAGTTTTCCTCCAGGATTTCAAACTTGGAGTGATCCATTATGCATTGGGAAAGACGAGAGTTGTATTCCTCCTAATCATACAATTTTCCTTTGCCATCCAAAAATGGTGGGAGGCCTTTGATGAACAACTCTTCAAATAGATCCTTGAATTCCTGTATACTTTGCTCCATCTGTATGGCCTTAGTTTGGACTGATTTTAGAAGGTTATGCTTGGCAATGACCCTCCTGGCCTAGATGATCAATGTAGTCCTATATTTTACCCCAATGGTCTTAATTTCTACAGTGGGGATGGAATTTAGAAAGTCTATGGCATTTTCGTCCCACTCTGATGGTTTCTTTGCTAGGGTCTCATTTACAATAGTGCACCTACTTCTAGATGTGATGGCCATGCCATCATTGTGATTGATGAAGTTCAATTACACCCTGAACTTGGTATCTTCAGTAGCAATATAATCCCAGATGATGTGTTTGGCTCCCTGAAATAGTCCTTTTCCTCTCAGCCATGTTTTCATCTTATCTACTCTTTCCTGCAAATCTTGATTCTCCTTTTGAAACTGAGCCATCCTATCATCCTTTGTTTTCATTTCTTGCTTCAATTTCTCTATATCTACCTTTATACCTTTGATTTCTCCCACCTTCAGGCTAACTTGTGACATAGCCTGGACAAGTCCATGAGTGCTTAGCCCAACTTCTGTAGTAGAAGGTACAACTAAAACCATGTTTGGTACTTCTGTCTATCCTTATGACCAATTCACTTTTTCTTTCTATAGCTATAATACCTTTGCCTTGTAATTCAATGCCTCTTGTTGAAATTCCTCCTTCTCCTGTTCTAGAGAAACCAGTTATGTTGTTTGTGGATGTTTCACAACATAAATTTTTAGATTCTTTTTCAATCTTTGAATCAAGTTGTCTTTTTCTTCTAAGGAGGATTTCACTCCCCATGAGCCTTCAGATTCTAGCCTCTTGACCTAAGTTTTCCAAGCCCTACTGGATGATTTTTCTTTCCTCAACTTCCCTTCCAACTTAATTGCATAAGTTGACAACTTTGAATTCTTTAGGCTTAGACCCAAGTAATCTGAATACAACATATCACTGGTATTCCTGTGGAATTTCACTTTGTCAGGAGAACTGATGTTTTCATATTTTAGATTGATCTCAAATACTTTATCCTCATATGAAAACACTATATTAAGTTTATTCTTCTCTACATCTCTCACTATGAATAGAGAAGACTTATGCTGAGATATATTTTCTACTTCAGGGATTAACTTCCTCATTTAATTCATATCCAAGTTTCCTTTCTCATCATATTTCTTTGCCAAATCTTCTTTAGATTGATAGGCTTCTCCAGATGCCTTATCAAAGATGTGATTTTTGCTGCTAAAATTTCTTGAGCTTCCTTCACTTTGGAGCTTGCTTCCTTTCCCAAATTCTAAATTGATGGTGCCACTCTCCACCATTTCCATATTTACTTGTTCTTTAGGTTCTTCCTCCTTTAGATCCACTATTTGTGGGGATCACATGATATTCATCTTTTTAGGGGTAGTCTGCTGATTACTGGTGCCTAGGGCCTATGACCTGCTTCTTTTGTTATAAAAACTTACCTTGGGGAATTTAACTATTATCTTCTGAGGAGTTTGTTGTGTTTGAGTCTGTTGCAGGGTTGCCTCCACTTATTGCGTTTGAGTCTGTTGCAATATTGCTTCCATATTAACACAGCCATCTATATTTGCCATTTTTTCAAAACCCTCAACATGGTCATGCTCATAGGGGGCTTGTTTGTTCATCAGTCTTCTCTTGGATAAGATCTGATGTTGATCATATCGTCTTCCTTGTAGTTGTGAAAATCCAAACTCCTTGAGCTTGGCCTGGATCTAAGATAAGCATGATCTAGATTTTATCATGAAGGGTCCAATGATGAAAGGGAATTTGAGGTTGGATGCCTTTTGGAGTTTCAGGAAGTTCTTTGTCTTTGATATGATTCTTTTCCTGATGAACTCCAGGGAAAAGACTCTGGGTGTCAGAAAAATAGGCAGAAGATAGGGGGATTCATGAAAACCATAAACCCATACAATTGTTGAATGCATGAACAACACTCAATACCCCACTATGCTTTCTAGATTTGGATGTAAGTAACTCCTCATTTTATCCATGAATCTTGGTAGGTTGGTGTTGAAAATCAGGCTGTAAACCCTGGACATGACCTTGTTGATAAAAATGAGCAATGCGATCCTTTTACATTTAGTGGATATGAATGTTGCTTCATAGAAATCTCTCTTGTTTGTTTCTAGGAAAATATTTGACAAGTATGTGTAATATATGAAATGTCTTAGTGAATGAAAATTCACTAGTTGTTTGTGGATATTATCAGCTATGAATTTATCGAAGCTGATGCAGACTGACTGACTGGACTTTGACTTGAAAAATTCCAATAAAAAAACTTAACATGACCTCAACCATATACTTGTCATTATCTAGACCTAAAATCTGATTTAGTATGGAACAAACCCATTGGACTTCGATAAAAATGACATTAACACTCATTGGTAGGGACAGACTTTCAGAAATATGCTCTGTTTTGAAAATTATTTGTAAGAATAGATATTTGACTTATGATGGACACTCCCTGTAAACCATAATAAAATTTTCTTCCTCAAATGATTCATACACTACAGAGAGGGACTCTTGTATGTCGAGGGCACCTCAAATTGATAGACTCTCTACCCTACACAGGACCTCATAACCCCATTTATTTAAGAAAACTTTCTCTTCCTTTGAGTATTGATCTATGCACCAAACCTATGAATTCAGGGAAAGGGAATCTGACCTCGACAACCTAAGGAGCTATAGTGGCTTGGACTACTTCAAGGAAGGGTATTTGTTTCTCTACATTATCAGACAAATTATCTCTAGACATGGAGATGGGCGAAATGGTGATTTCAGTGTCAAACATGTATGAATCTCTGTCAATTAGGGCTTCTTCGTTTGACATGGGGTATTGCTCTGATACTGACATAATGACAGGGTCCATGGTGGCGATGGAAAATACCTGTAAATGAGTGAAAAAGGAGTGTTTTTGAGCTTCAGTTTTAATGAAGTGGTCGTGCCAACTTTCAAATTTCCAGTATTTGAAAAACAATAAAATAATGACGAGTTCCCCCTTTATATAATTTTTCAATTTTGGGGGAAAGGGGAAGTGGTTTGGGGAAACCCGCTTTATCACCCCAAAATTCACCCAGTGGCGCCACTTGGTCTTGACTCGAAACTATAGTTTACTTTTCGACGTGATTTCGGTAATTATCCTCCACACAAGTCCTCGCCCTGAAATGATCCCCAACCGTTGATCTGTAGCGCCCAATATTTGTGACCCATCAGGTCCTTTCAACTCCACACTGCCTCTGGATTTAGCTTCCTCCTGCTAGACTTGGCCCTGTCCTCCATTTTTTCATGCCTCCACATCAGTTTAGTGCTTCGCTAAGTAGTGGAAACTAGATTTCACACAGAAATTGTTATGGTGATAGCATGGGCTCCAACTGGGGATGCTACCCTCCCTATGAGGTAGCAAATAAAGGCCGACTAAGTGCCTACCCATTGGTATATGATTTACTCCTGCAACTAAATTTTCCAAATTTTATTCAGAAAACTCAAAATCTACTCAGCATAACTCAGGGTCTTCACCTCGGGCTTCAGTTTTGCTAATTTAATTTTGACTACTTCAACTAAAAAAAATAGAATGGTTACATACAATGAATGGAAAGGGTGATGGTTCCTTTAAACGATATAATGTTTGAGAAACCTTCCATTCACAGGTCCTCCTCCAATGATGTCTCCATTACTTTCCTTTATCAGATAGGCATTATTCCCATGGTACGCCATAATTTTGAAAGATCCCAACCATAGATGGTCAAATTTCCCATGTTTTCCCTTGTCTTCACTTTTGGCATCCCATATTAATACCAAGTATCCCACTTTGAAATCATCCTCCTTGGTATGCCTGTCAAAATTCTTTTTAATATTGTCTTGGTGCAACTGTTGGTGTCTAAATATGTCCTAAAAATAACCTTAGTTTAACATTAATTTATCAACCTGAAGATTCGTCTTTTATCTCAAGAATATCAGCAAAGTCTATGCAGGTACCCTAAAATCGTGTAGCTAAACCAAATCTGAGTTCATCAACAATCAAGTTCCTCGACCATTCACCAAAGATTCTAAGAACTAATGGAATAGAGATCTGATTACTAAGATGCTGTAAAATGGAAAAGAACTAATTAATCTATTGAATTCACTTAACTAAAAAGCAGTAATTGAATCTAAGTAAGAACTTGCAAAATTAACTATCAATTATGAATTCTGATTACTGGAAAGCAAATAACGAATTACTCTATCTATAGAAAGAAACAACAATTGTAATCTAATCAGAAAGGACAGCTAATGTAACTTTAACCAAAAGGAACAACTATTGTAACTTCAACCGAAAGGAACAACAATCGTAAATCTAAGGGAAAGGAACGACGTGGATGAAAATGTGAGGAACTGTCAAGAAATAACTTCAGAAATGGAAATCATAATGGAAATCATTAATAACTAATCGAAATGTCTGTCTTCTATACACAAACAATCATAGAATCATTAACACACTTATGCATTTATCCTTGGCTATTGTAAAAGAGATCTGGATCACAAAATAGAAATCAAACTTCGAACTAATACAATTACAGAATGAGACAGTAGCTCCTTCAGACTGGGCCCACATTATTCAAAAGTACTGGTAAAAGAAACTCAAAGAACAGAAATGATAGGAACACTCAAAACTTTCATTGATTCCATGGCTGGTAAAACATTTACAAAAAACTACTTGCACAGAGCAATTTTGAATCTAAATACTTGAATGCGTGTTTTTTTTTCTTCTGGATCTATTGCCCTCTTATATATTACAATAGTCTAGGTAAATCAAGCTATCCTGAGGATCGAAAGATCCTCAGGATTGCTTTACTATTATAAAGTTACAATATAGAAAATGCATTATCTTCAAAACTGCTTTACACCTAAAAAGTCTTCAACCTCCAATAGCTTGTGCATAGCCAAGATCTCTTTAGTTATATTTGACAGTTATTTATCCAATTCTGCAACAGAATCAAACCATTCCAATCATAATTTAGAATCTATTTAATAAAACTTCAATAACAATCGTAAGGGACATATTAATCATGTTCTTTCCTATTTATCCCTAACTATCTGAAGAATCAGTCAAAATCATATCATGAATTGTGGGAAAAAGGAAGATATTTATACCTTTTTCGTAACCCAACATACCCCCCAGCTTACCTTCTTGCATGTCCTCATGCAAGATAGAGTCTTTCATGTAAATAAGTTATACTATAAGGAGGAAAATTTGGTTCACCAGGTCTCCTGAAACGATGGTTTCTTTTGATCTCATCAAAAGCGACATCCTGTCTCTTTTTATTAATTTGATAATCCCTCTAGTAAGTTTCTGGAGGAAACCAGAGGAGAGGGGAGTTATATCTGCATCCCATCCAAGTAGGTCCTTCCTCCTAGAGTAGTCTAGAATATATTTCCACTCTGAAGTTTGTTGCAAAGAAATTCCTAAATCCAAAGGGCTCTCTATTTTTAACCTCATCGGAGGATGCATCCCATCTTAGCTTGGAATTAACAAGAGCTTCTTCCTTGAGTTCTCCAAAATATGTGATACTTGAGTGGATGAAATGTAAATGGATAGGAGCCAATGAGTCCACAACCCCTACCCTTTTCATGAAGGTCTTGTGTCGCATGATGGCTGGGAAGGATTTTGGAGGCTCTCCTCTAATCCAAAGATCTAAACCAGTTTCCCTATTTATGAACATTTTGTGAGCCTTACCCCATCTGACCTGGTTCCTAGTAAAGGACAGGAATGCCTGGAACTATATGTCCCCTATGAAGAGGCCAGGGTTGTCTCCTCTAACTTCTTCCAAAATGAGATTATGGAAACATAATTCACACAGAAGGTCCTAATCTCTGAAACATGAAATAAATTATGGAACAATGGAAAATGAAATGGGTTTACCTGCTCTGATGGCCTTCACTCTCAACAATAGATGTTGTTCCAGGAAGAATAAAACATAATTAGTGGCAGGGGCTCTTCAATTGATGGCATCAGAGTAGACATCACAGATGTGTTTGATTTTCTCCAAATCTTTTTCCAATTGGGTTTGCAGCTTTTTTATCTTCTCTTAGGCTCTGGTAAGCGCAACATAACTCTCACCCTCTGTTTCTATCATGTCCTTAAATTCTTTAAGAACCCTTTGATATTCAGTCCTAGTTACTATTTCATGTTGGTGTTGGACCAATGCTTGTTGTGCTTGTGTAAGTTCTTCTTTTAGTCTATTGATGAGGACACTCTGTGCTTGAGATTGAGATGCTTGGTGTTCTCCCATAACACTCATCTCTTACCTAGATTGAATCAATGATTTTTGGGATTGTCCCAATTCTTATTTTAGCTTATGAATGATGGCACCCTGTGCTTGAGATTGGGATTCTTGATATTCATTCATTTCTTCTCTGGAGCGAATTGATGCTTGTTGGGTCTGTGCAAGCTCTGCTTCCAGTCTATTCATGATAGTACTCTGTTCCTGGGACTGCTATGTTATCATCAATAATTCACCTCTATTTTGAATCAGGGTGTGTTGAGACTATAGTAGTTCTTCCTCCAGTCTCCTAATAGTATCATTCTGCTAAAAAACTTGAGTTGTTTCCTCTAAAATCAAAGTGTCTGTCTGTATCCCTACAAAAGTTGTACTAGCTGCTTTCTTAGGAAGATAATTTCTTCCTTGCATTCTGCCCTTTTTATTTTTCTTTCTTCTGTGGATATTGTCTGCTAGTTCTAACTGTTTCCTCAATTCCTTGATAATATCCTTGAGTTTTCCCACCTTCTGCTTTAATGCCACAACCCTCTTAGCCTTTTCCTTCAACAATTTGTTTTCTTTCTTTAATTTCCTAATTTGTTTCTGGCTTTTGGTTGATTTCTATTTATGAGGGATCTCGAGGTCTTCTTTATTTTGTCCAGCAGATGGTTGTCCCTCTATTCCTTCCAAGTTCTCTAGTTGTCCAAGAGGGTCTCATGTTTCAAAAAGAAATTCCTCCTGTGCTATGTCGTCTGTAAAAGACATTTCAATGTCAGGAAAGTCTTCAGCTGGTTTTGAAGAGGAGGTTGGTTCTGGTTCTTTTTCCAGATTATTTTCATCTTTGTCAGTTAAGGTTCCTAAATTCCCCAAAACCTGAGCTATTTCTATCTCATATCTCTTCAAAAAGTGTCTTGTCAGGTGCTCTATTTCAGATTAGGTGTCTCCATGATTATCCTTTTGTGTTGTTTTCTCTACTTGCTCAATTGCTTGAACATTTTCCTGTAAAGGTTGTTCTATGAAATTCTAAAGTTCTTCAGGGTGCTCTGTTGCATCCTGAATTGCTTCAATTGTTTCCTAAGTTTGTTTTCTTCTCCTCCTTGTCCTAGGGGGGTATCTAAGAGCAACCATTGTTCTCTTCTTTCTTTTTGTTAATGCTTGTGTCTGTGAGGTCTGGGCCTCAGTGATTTGAGCAGGTTCTGCTTCAACTTCGGTTTGAGGTGGTGGAATTTCTCTTTGGGTGGTGGTCACCTACTCTAGTTGTGGAGGTCTATTGGCCTCAATCAGATTCTCCCAAGTCAATTGAGTTTGACTCAGTGCTTTATCCACTATTAGTTTTACTAATCTGTGGTGGCTAATGACAGTAACAAGATCCTTGGACTTTTGTGTTCTTAAGGCAACTTCATGTAGTATGGTATGCAGGAAGAAAGGTAGATTAAGTACTAACCATTGCTTCAAGGCTGCCAACAATTTGAGATGGTGAGGTCGAATTACATTGTATCATCCATCGCAGGTGATGTATCGCTGAACTATCCCCGCCAATTCCTTCCACGGTTCACTGAGGGTACTGAGATTAAGTCCCTTTCCTTTTTTATCCAATTCTTCTCCAGGTTCTGTGAAAGATTCCACGGCTTCCGTCAGCTTTGTGTATTTCCCTGTCCATTGAACGCCTGTGTTAGGGAGGCCTATGACTTCTGCTACGATTTTTGGGGTAACTGAGATTTGTATGCCTTGCACCATAGAGATTTCTCCTTGTAGGTTTTGAAAGAATTTGAGCGTGACATTTGTGTCATAACCTTGCAAGCGGATGAAGTACTCGGTCCACCCTAGGTGATGTAGGATTTATCTTGCTTGTTCTGTAACCTAGAGTAATGTCGGCTCTCTATGCACACTTCTGCCACCCATATTTCTGTGAGAAATAAAGAACGACTATCATTCCTATTTACAAATTTGGTTAGACCATCTTTGGAGAAGCAGATGCCAAAAATGGAAAATATCAGTAACAACGAATGTATAAAGATGTGGGTTTTGTATTTATTGCAATCATTACAGCTAGTCGGGAAGTGTGTTGAGCATCCCCCTCATTAATGTAGAGGTCATCCTCGACCGTCACTGTAGGTGGAAGAAATGAGTATAGTTATTTTTGGGTGAGAGGTAATGATTGCATTGTCGCCGCCAGTAGGGGCTAACCATATATAATTTTCAAAAAGACACATGCCACCAAAAATCATTTAAATTATAGTCATTTGATGTGTGGAATTTTTAAAGTTATTACACCTATGTGCAAAAAAATGATTTATGGAGAAATCAATCAGAAATAAATTAAATCTGTTCATTTTCTTATTTATTTTTATTTTTTAATAGTCCACATAACATAATATTGTTACTTTTCCGGGTGATTGAGTATAATTGATATGATAGCCTCATTATTTGAGTAAAGGAGATCTAGAGACACGCAAAAACTTGGTATTTTGAGATAATCTTCCATACCATAGGCAGAGTCGCTTCTGTCGGCAGGCATCCATAGCCTTGGTAGGGTTTCCTTTTAACCCTTAGATGAGCCTTTATCCTTAATAAACATGCAAATCATATTTTTCCAAAAAGACCATTATCCTGGTTTGGTAGCCAGATGATGATAATGCCACTCACTAGATTGTAACTTAAGTGAACAAGCCAGCTCGTGATGAGACCTCTTGTCCTTTGACAAAAGAAAATGTCAAAGCCATTGCCCTGGTGTGGTAGACATAGTGGGAATGTCACTTACGTTAGTATCCTATGATCGTGGTAGGTTGGCTCGTGATGAGATCCCCCGTTCTTTATGAAAAAGGTTTGTATTGTGTATCTTCATGTATTTGTATCTTTTCTTAATAAATATTTGAATTGTATTTTCCCAAGAATACCATTATCCTGGTTTGGTGGCCAAATGATGATAATTCCACTCACTATATTGTAACTTAAGTGAACAAGCGAGCTCGTGATGAGACCTCTTGTCCTTTGACAAAAGAAAATGTAAAAGGCCATTAACCTGGTGTGGTAGCCATAGTGGGAATGTCACTTATGTTAGTACCCTATGATCGTGGTAGGTTGGCTCATGATGAGACCCCCCATTCTTTATGGGAAAATTTTATTATATATATATATATATATATATATATATATATATATATATATTATTATTATTATTATTATTTATTTATTTATTTATTGTAAAGGAGGCTCATCTACTCCTTAAGAGTAAGGGATGGTATAAGGAAGTGTAAAGATGCCAAGTAAAAGTGTGTTTAAGACTCCTTATAATATAGAGGCAGAATACCATTCAGGTATATTTTTATATATAAGGGAAAGAAACAACTTATGGTGGCGATTGATTATGAACAAGGTTTAAGATATTTCAGAGAGATTATTCTATGAATTTTTCTTTTTGATAAGGTGTGAGGGACCATTCACAAAATAATGACAAATCATTGTAATGATGATTAGAAATAGTGTTGGTGAAAATTAATTGATGAAAGACTCACTTCCGAAGGAATGGCTAGCATTTGAATGGTAAAAAAGGGAATGGCAATCGCGCGAAAAGGAACAAGAGGTGCACGAAAAGGAACAACATTTGTTCCATTCAAAAAGAAACAACAGTTGCACGAAAAGGAACAACAGTTGTGCGAAAAGGAACAACAGTTGTTCCATTCAAAAGGAAACAATAGGCACGCGAGAAAGGGAACAACAGTTGCTCCGTTCAAAAAGGAACAAAAGGTGCACGAAAAGGAACAACAGTTGCGTGAAAAGGAACACCAGTTTTTCCATTCAAAAGGAAATAATAGGCGCACGAGAAAGGGAACAACAATTGTTCTATTTCAAAAAGGAACAACATGCATGCAAGAAAGGAACAATAGTTGTTCCATTCAAAAGGAAACAATAGGCGCGTGAGAAAGGGAACAACAGTTGGTATGTTTCAAAAAGGAACAACATGCATGTGAGAAAGGAACAACATCATCATGAACATGTAAAAGACATAGTCCATGTGATAAAACAAAATGGGAGTATGGAACAAAAGAAGGTGCTAATTGTAGTTATCTATCCTGATTCTTGTTTCCTAGATAAATTTGTATAAGACAAAGAAAATAACTAACCACTCAGTTGGAAAACTATGTACAGTATGTACAATATAAACATAATACATCATTTATGGAGTTGGGGTGGCTGGGTTACCTTCCCAGCCAGCCAAAATCTGCACCGTAGGGTTTTTATTTACTTCTTGATAGAAAGAATCTTTTAAAGGTGGCTGGTGGTAAAGTCATAGTCAATGTCCATTGACGAGAAAGGGTGATCCAAACCCATCGATGGCACTCAAAGTAACCATGCCATTATCATGGACTTCATTAATTTCATACGGCCCTAGCCATCGTGTCTATAATTTCCCAAGAAAGTCCTGAAATCTGGAATCATAGAGGACTGCCCAGTGGCCTTTCTTGAATGATTTCTTCTTGATATGCTTGTCGTGCCAGGTTGTTCTCTGTCACTAGATAACAGTTGTGCACTCCATAGAAGATAAGCATGCTTGATCCAATTCATTGAGTTGTTGAAGGTGTCATTTATGTGCTTCTGTAATATTTCATCCAATTTCCTGGGCCATTCTTAGGGTCTTTATCTCGAATTCTATTGGGGAGATGGGTTCTTTACCATAGACTAGATGGTAAGGAGAGTATCCAATGGTGTTACGCCAAGTTGTACGATAAGCCCATAAGGAATTTGGGAGCTTAGTAGCCCAATTTTGTCGGTTTGTTGAGATCGTCTTCGTTAGAATTGCCTCTAGGACCTTATTGGTGCTTTCTACTTGCCCATTTGTTTGTGGGTGGTATGGAGAACTAACTCTATGCTTGATGTGATAGTTTTCCAAGGTGGCGGTGATTCTATGGCTTGTAAATTGTGACCCTCCATTAGTAATTATTTCTCTGGGTAGTCCATACCATACAAACAATTTGAAAAGGAATTTGATGACTGCTTCTTCTGTTGCATTTGGTAAATCTTCTGCCTCTACCCATTTGTTCATGTAGTCCATTGCAATGAGAATATAGGCCTTTTGATTTGACTTTGTCTTAAAGGGGTTGATGAATTCCAGTGCCCATCTTTCAAATGGTTCTATGACTAGTTGTGTTTTCAAGGGCATTTCATCAGCCTGACCTGGTTTCCCCATCTGCTGACAGCTGTCGCATGTTTGAATATATTTCTTGGCATATATGAATATTGAGGGCCAGTAAGAGCCCATCTATAAGATTTTGTGTCTAGTCCTGCAATCTTAAAAATTCCCCCCACAGGGTTTGTCATGTCCTGCTTTCAATATGTCATAGATTTTGTCCTCTTGTACACATCACCGAATCTGGAGATCAGATCCTGTGTGGAAAAGATATCCACTGATCCAAGTGAATCATGTGCTACGCTAGACGATCAGTCATCTTTCATTTGATGATAAATGTGTTGGTAAGCCTCCTGCTGTTAGATAGTTTGCTACATCAGCGTACCAAGTTGGTTTTGTGTCGACAACAAGCATATGCTCATCTAGAAATTGGTCCTCAATTGTTAATGAGTCGTCTGTTTTTGGGATGCGGGACAGGAAGTCTGTGACAAGATTTTCTCTCCTAGGTCGATATTTGGTGGTGATATCAAATTCCTGCAATAATAATAACCATCGAGTGACCCATACATTAGTAATTGGTTTATTAGCTAGATATCTAATGGCAGAATGATCAGTATACAGGATAACCGGATAGCTTGTTATATAATGATGAAATTTATTGATATCCTGTATAACATCTAAGAACTCTTTCTCTGTTACTGTATAATTAAGTTTGGTTGGAGTTAGATTATTGCTAATGAAATAAATGGCGTAGGGTTTCTTTTGTTCTTCCTGTCCCAGAACAACGCCTATGGCAATGTCTGAGGCATCGGTGGAAATTTGAAATGGTATTTTCCAATTAGCTCCTCTCAACATTGGTGTTGTTGAGATCAGTTTCTTGAGTCCTACAAAAGACACATCGCATTTGTTAGACCATTGAAATTCTACATTACCTGTCAAAGCATGTAAAGGCATAGCAGTTTTTGAAAAATTTGGCATAAATCTGCGATACTATCCTAAAGCACCAAGGAATCTACGTACCTCAGTTTGTGTGTGTGGAGTAGGTAGATTAAGAATTAACTCAATTTTTGTTGGGTCTACTCTAATTCCATCTACATAAATGTAATTCCATAATACCACATCTTCTTTCATCATCATGTGACATTTTTCATGGCTTAAACATAACCTGGTAGCGATGCATCGTTCCAATACCTTCTCTACATTATTCAAGGCTTGATCAAAGTCGTTTCCATACGGGGTGAAATCATCCATGTAGACTTCAAGCCCTTCACTAATCATATCACTGAATATGCTCATAATGGCCCTTTGGAATGTAGTTGGAGCATTACAAAGTCTGAGGTGCAATACTTTGTAGTCAAAGGTAACCCAGGGACATGTGAATGTTATTTTATCCTGATCTTCTGGGGTGATCTGGATCTGATTGTAGCCACTGAAACCATCTAGGGAAGAGAAGAATTTTTTCCCTGCCAAGGTATCTAGGACCTGATCGATGAAAGGTAATGGAAAATGATAATTTTGAGTAGCTTTGTTTAGTTCCCTGTAATCAACACAGATTCACCAGTTCCCATTTTTCTTTGGGACAATGACTAATGGGGAAACCTATCGACTATTTGAGATAGGGTATATAAAATCTGCATCCAACAAATTTTGTAGCTCTTCTTTAACAATATCTCTAAGATGGGGGTTCATTCTTCTTTGTGGTTGTTGGATAGGTCGGATGTCTTTCTCAATACAAATGTGGTGTGTGTAGATTTGTGGATCAATACATTTCATATCAGAGTACTCCTAGGCAAAAGCTTGCTAGTATTTAGAGAGAGTTTGGATTATTTTTTGTTGTTGTTGCTCTTCTAGGTTAGCATTAATTTTCATAGACTTCCCTGGTGCGATATCAATGGATTTGTTGTTGTGAACAGTGGTAGTCAGAATTTGTTGTTCCATTAAATCTTCTAGCGGGTCTCCCTGTGCTTCACAGTCTAGAACAACTTGGAGCATCTGGCATGTTGGGTTACTTACAGTGGTTGGGTTGTTAATAAACCCACTGATTACATCATCCTCTAGTTGATTCTTGTGCTTGAGGGATTATTCCATCGTGATTGGGGCACGTAGATCCTTCTCAGGATATGGTGGTGGTGGAAATTGCGGGTGTACGATCGTTGGACTAGGTTTGGCTTGAGGATATAAGATGAGATTCCTTGTAACCCCTCCTCTAGAAATTGTCATTGTACCTGATCAACAGTCTATGTACACATCAAATATCGCAATCCATGGTCTTCCCAATATCAATGGATTCCCTTCAAGTCCACTTCTTGGATTGATGATGAGAAAATCTATGGGATATTCCCAAGAATCAACTGAAATGGCTATATCATGTAGTGTGTCGAGTGGTTTGACCACTGATCAATCAGCCAATTGCAACATAATCAGGGTTGGGTCGAAAGAGTGAAGACCCAAGGCATTGTAGGTTTCCATAGTTAGAATATTGATGCCCACCCCCAAATCGGCTAGGGTATTTGGAAAGGAACAACCTTGAATATGATCTGTTACTATGGGGTTCCCTGGATATGCATATTTAACTAGTGTTTCTCTACCCAAAATTAGATCAGATAAGGCTCCCACTACATGAACTGTTGATGATGAATTTTTTATTTTTCTAACAGGCTTCCTCCCACATAGCTCCTTGATTGTCTTTGCATAGATCGATATGTCTTGCAGGGCTTGCAGGAGTGGAATTTTGATGTATAAATTCCTGAGTTCCCCTACAATGTCGAAGTCAGGATATACGGTGGGTTTCTCTATCATCAGTCTTTCAGGGAATGAAGGGAATGGAATTGCATCCTTATCAGAGTCATTTGATTCGATTGCGTTCCTCTCTTACCTAATTTCTTCTGTTATTACCACAGTCGAGGGTGTTATTGCTGGTGGTTTTTCATTCCCCTGTTCTTGGGGAACATCATTTTTTTCAGGGGAGATGATGTGCCCCGATCGTAACCGAAGTTCATTGCACCCTACTGGATTGATTTCCCCTTCTCCACTTTCCATAATTTGGACAAGCTGAGTTGTTCTGTTATTGGGATTCGGGTGGGGTTGGGCAGGTAATTGGGGGTACAATTGTGATTGGGGCAATGGGAGTGGAGTTTGTAATAGAGGTTGGGTTTGAGTGGTTATCCCCATAGGTTGGTTATTCATCCCCATGGGGCCTTGCCAGTTATGGTTCCAATTTGGGTTTTGGGTATTCAAGTTAGGCCATTGTGGAGGGTAGGTATTATTCAAAATTTTCTAGGATGAGGTGGGGTATTGTGAATTTGGCCAATTGGAACTTGTAGTTGGTTGATTTTTCAAGTTGGGGTTTGTGGCAGGCTGGTTTGGCCAGGTAGGAATTGCAGGTGGGTACTGCTAGGGTTTCCAGTTCTGATTAGTAAATGGATGACCTTGCCATGTGCTACCAAAATTCTGTTGTTTATTATACTGTCCAGGATTCTGTTGTTGATTGTATTGTCCAGGAAAGAAAGAGGAAGGGTCCTGAAATGTATTTTGAGGTTGGGACTACCACTAACGGTGTTGAGCCATCAGATATAATGGTTTTGTTTTCTCTTCTGCTTCTTTGAATACATCTTTCAATTCAAGGAGTGATGGGCATTCATATGTGTCATGATCCTTGGCACAAATAGCACAAACCCGAACTGTATCCAAGGGGCATTCCCTTGGACCATGTTTCTTTCTACACCCATGGAAAAATATAGCCAAGGTCTGCTCTACCTCTACCTTTTTTTGTTTGGACTGCAATACATATAATTGTGTAGTCAAAGTGCTCAAAATATCTATTTTAAAGTTTTCTAGGAGATTACCAACTTCAGCTCGCATAACACCCCCACTGGAGATATTGTTATTTCTTGTGAGGGACGTCTGCATTACTAACATGGTCCGTGTACTTCCTCATGAGCACCTGATACACAATAAAGCAATATCTTCATAAGTTTCCTGATAAATGTCACCTTTCCCCATTAAATTCAATGTTTCTACCCATTCATATCTCATGCCTTTTATCAGAGTTGCTTTGAGTACTTCACTTGGTAATCTACCATAGGGTGGTCTTTCCAAATTATACTTAAATCTTTCGACATATTCTTCTAATGATTCATTTTCTTTCGCAATCATTTGAAAGATTTCATCTTTTAGGTCTTTGGTTTTGCAATAATCCTAATATTTTAACAAGAAGGTTTGTTTCATCTGGTCCCATGAATTGATGGTTCCACCTCCCAATCCCATGAACCAGCATAGGGCTGCTCCCTTCAAGGTAGAGGGGAATAGTTTTAATTTTTGGGGTTCAGAGGTGTAATCATACCCTCTACATAGAACATCAAATTCAAATAGGAATGCATCCGGGTCTTCTGAAATCAATCCATGGAAGGTTGGCAGGTTTTGTAAGGGGATTTCTTTCATGGGGGCATTGGAAATTGGATCAACTATTGGATACTCCAGCGTGGAGGTTTGGGGTTGCTGTTGATTTGGTTGTTCCATTTGATCGAAAATGTGCCAAAAATTTTCAGGAGGTTCTTGATCCAGGTATTCTATTTGAAATTGTTGATTATTTGGTCTTCCAAGGAATTTGACTACACTCCCTTTATCTGGGATTTCAGATATGCCTTCTTATTTCATAGGAGACTTAGGTTTAGGTGGTGATGGTGAGTGTGCCTTGGCAACCCCGCTAATTTCTCCTATTCCCTCCTCTGTATTATTAGAGCTTCCCTCTTTTAAGGGGTTCAGCGGTGGGAGATCTGTATTCTGAAAGATCTACTCAGTCCCTTCATTTTTTCTATGAATCTCAGCATGGGATGTAGTTGGTGAAACTACTGCCTGAGGGATTTGGGTGGGTCCTTTCCTAGGTCCAACCGAAGCTTGAGATTCACCCTTTTTGATGATTTCATCTATGAAAGTGCTTCTTCTAGGGATCACCGAACCCTGGGTTTTGGTAATTTTTGGTGGGGGTCTTGGTTTTTCAAGATCCTTCTTTCTAGTCATACACACTTCACACAACAACAAAATAAATTTCAACAAAAGAAAGCACCTACGAAGCCTCTTAAGTGTCGACTGGAGGTAAGCATTGGCATAAGCATTTTACTTATTACCTTCATAGGTTCTTACCTTCTGTCTTCAATACCTGGTCCTCCAAAGACGCAACCTATGCTACCTTTAACATTCTCCCTGGCAATGATGCCAAAATGTTGGTGTCTAAAGATGTCCTAAAAACAACCTTAGTTTAACATTAATTTATCAACCCAGAGATTCATCTTTTATCTCAAGAATATCAGCAAAGTCTATGCAGGTAGCCTAAAATTGTGTAGCTAAACCAAATCTGAGTTCATCAACAATCAAGTTTCTCAACCATTCACCAAAGATTCTAAGAACTAATGGAATCGAGATCTGATTACTAAGATGTTGTAAAATGGAAAAGAACTAATTAATCTATTGAATTCACTTAACTAGAAAGCAGTAATTGAATCTAAGTAAGGACTTGAAAAATTAACTATCAATTACGAATTACTCTATATATAGAAAGAAAAAACAATTGTAATCTAATCAGAAAGGACAAGTAATGTAACTTTAACCTAAAGGAACAACTATTGTAACTTTAACCGAAAGGAACAACAATCATAAATCTAAGGAAAAGGAACAACACGGATGAAAATGTGAGGAACTATCAAGAAATAACTTCAGAAATGGAAATCATATCGGAAATCATTAATAACTAATTGAAATGTATGTCTTCTATACGTAAACAATCATAAAATCATTAACACACTTATGCATTTATCCTTGGCTATTGTAAAAGAGATCTGAATCACAAAATAGAAATCAAACTTTGAACTGATACAATTACAAAACGAGACAATAGCTCCTTCAGACTGGGCACACAGTCTTTAGAAGTACTGCTATGAGAAACTCAGAGCACAGAAATGATAGAAACACTCAAAACTTTCATTGATTCCATGTCTTGTAAATCATTTACAAAAATTGTTTGCACAGAGTAATTATGAATCTAAATACTTGAATGCGTGTTTTTTTTTCTCTTCTGGATCTATTACCCTCTTATATATTACAATAGTCTGGGTAAATCAAGCTATCCTGAGGATCGAAATATCCTCAGGATTTCTTTACTATTATAAAGTTACAATATAGAAAATGCATTATCTTCAAAACTGCTTTACGCCTAAAAAGTCTTCAACCTCCAATAGATTGTGCATAGCCAAGATCTCTTTAGTTATCTTTGACAGTTATTTATCCAATTCTGCAACAAAATCAAACCATTCCAATCATAATTTAGAATATATTTAATAAAACTTCAATAACAATCCTAAGGGACATATTAATCATGTTCTTTCCTATTTATCCCTAACTATCTAAAGAATCAATCAAAATTATATAATGAATTGTGGGAAAAAGGAAGATATTTATACCTTTTTCGTAACCCAACAGTAGCTGAGCATTGTTAAAGGCTTTTTCTCTTGTTTGTTGGACATTGATTAGTTCATCTTTTGTTCTTCGAGTGGCATCTATTTCAACATCCTACTCTTGTAACAATCTCATCACTAGAAACCCTAATGTAGTAGTAAAAAATTCTTCTTTTCCATAAACAATCTGGAAGGGTGAAGTGGAAATAGATATTTTTGGAGTGATCATGTTAACCCATAGTGCATGGATGAGATTTTTGTGCCAAGATTTTTTGTTATCTTGCAACAACTTTTTGATCATTATGGTTAAGCTTTTATTTGATGACTTAGCCAAACCATTACCTTGAGGGTAATAGGATGTGGAGTGGCCAAGAGTTATATTGTATTCAATGCAAAATTTATCCATATTTTTGGACTTAAATATTGTTGCATTGTCTGTAATGATTTTGATTGGACACCCAAACCTGGAAAAAATATTGTCTTCCAAAAACTAAATGATAACAACATTTGTGTCCTGCCTTGTGGGAATTGCTTCAATCCACTTATTGAAGTAATCTGTGGTTGTCAGAATCCACTTGTGTTGACATGAGGATTGTGGATGAATTTATCCTATAAAATCAAGGCCCCATTGTCTAAAAGGTGCTTCAATAGAGATGGGTTTCAAGGGAAAAGGCTGCAATTTTCTCTTCCCATAAAAAATTTGGCATTCATGACATATTTAAACCTATTTGTAGACATCACAAAAAATGATAGGCCAATAGAAACCAACCCTCAATATCTTGTGCACAATATTTTTCCAATAATGGTGTCCTCCAAAGTCACCCTTATGGAATTCTCTGATGGCCCTGTCTGCTTCTTCCTCTAGCAAACAACTCAACAAGATTCCCCCTAGATCCTTCCAATATAGAGACTGATTTACCATACAAAACTTTGGTTCTTTCATATTTAAGAAACTGGCCTTGTTTTTACTCAATTAAGGAGGAGCCTGCAAATTTCTTAGCACATAAATGATATTTGCATACCATGGGGAATCAAGGAATATTTTGGATATCTAGGGGACTCTTTCTCCTTTTGAATCTGTTGACAAGTCAATGATGGAATTTATTCCCAGGAGCTCACAATTTGTCTTTTCCATCAGTTTTGCAAGTCCCTGCCCCTTTATCAACTTTGTAGGTTTGATCTCAAGGTCATATTCGAACAATACAACTATCCACTTTCCCCTTTTTCCCTCAAGGTCAGGCTGAGTTAAAATGTCTTTCACAGAACTACTAGGAACATAAGAAGTGGTATGTTAATGCAAGATATAAACTATGAACTCCTTTAGGGACTTGACCAATGCATATGCCTTCTTTTCCATGATATAATACTTCAATGGGTCATCCCTCAATGTCCTACTATAGTATGATATAGGATTCTCAAAATGTTTCTCATCCTTCTATAGTAAAACACCAACAATGGTGTTCTCTGAGGAAAAATAGAACAATATAAAGTCTTTGTCAAAGTTAGGACTGGCCAGTACTAGGGCCTTGGTCAATACCACTTTCATGTATTCAAAGGATTTTATGGCTTATGGGATCCATTTTATCTCATTTCCTGTCTTGATCATGTTATTGATGTACTTTATGATTTCATCTAGGTTATGGATGAATATCCTTAGAAAATTCACTTTCCCCGGGAAAGATTGCACTTCTTTTTTGTTTCTGGGTGTGCCAATTTTTAATATCCCCTCAACTCTAATGGGATCTATCTTTATCCCCTCTTTTGAAATAATGTGATCCAATAGATTCCCTTATTCCATGCCAAAATTTGACTTCTTGGGGTTCAATGAAATGCTAAACTTTCTGCACTTCTGAAAATCCCTTCTTAAATGCTTGATATGTTCTTCATCAGAAACCGAATACACGGTGATATCATCTAAGTATATAACGATGAATTTTTCATTCTCATTAGAAAAATCTATGTCCATATCTCTTTGAAATGTTTCCTCTGAATTCATGAGCCCAAAAGGCTTCTTGGCATACATGAATGTACCCCATGGTGTTGTGAATGTTGTCTTTTCCTGATCATCAAAGTGCACCATGATCTGATTGTACCCAAAGAAACCATCCAACATTGAAATTTTCTGAGAATCTACCACTTTTTGTAGAATGTGATCCATCTTAGGTAGTGGGTAGTTATACTTGAGAGACACCCTATTCATATTTCTGAAGTCCACACACAATCTGATCTCCCCAATCTTCTTTCTGACAGGCACCAGGTTTTCCACGCATTTGGAAAACCTCAAAGATACTATGATCTTGGATTCAAACAAATTATTTATCTCTTTATTAATCAAGGGAAACAACAATGGATTTATTCTTCTTAATTTATGTTTGAGAGGTTTATGATCTTCTTTGATTGGGATCACATGTTGAATTACCTTGCTGTCATAAAATTCCAGATATTCATTTCTCCAGGAAAAAACATCAGGGAATTATTTCATTAAATTGATATATGTTGATTATTATTCTTATCTAAGTTTATATATTTAACTTGTTTGACCCAAGGTTCATGTCTACTAGGGTTCCAACAAAACCTCTAAAACTATCGTCCCTCCTGGTGAACCAGAAGGAAATGCAACACACAGAGTGCACTGCGCAGTCTCACCCAAGATAGTCTTAATGGGTGATTGCAGTACTCAAGTGTCTGCAGTCTAGGATTGAATGGGGATATGAGACATGTGCACTGAGAGTTTTATTTCAACTTATTAATGCAATAAAATGGCATTCACGATTATGCATAAAATATAATCAACTAATTCATTTAGCATATCAAAAACTAC
The DNA here is from genome assembly GCA_009831015.1 of Picea engelmannii. NCBI lineage: Eukaryota > Viridiplantae > Streptophyta > Pinopsida > Pinales > Pinaceae > Picea > Picea engelmannii. The sequence continues at coordinate 523,481 of ML790368.1, read as the reverse complement.
TTTAAAATAGTAAGAAAACACATGAGTTCAATCAATTAACATAGGTTTTATTGTGGTTCACCCCCCTCCTGGGCTATGTCCACAAAGATTTGGCTCTCAAGCTCTTTTATTATAGCAGTTCCAAAACCACTGCATCACATGCTTTATAACTCTTCTCAATCAGGTCGAGATCTATTATGAGGTAGACTAGATCACACTAGACTCCTCAACCTATAATCTAACCCTCAAGATCTACCCTCCTTACTCCTCTCCAGCTCAACAACTTAAAAAATTAGGTCGTATAGAAAAATATTACAACTAGCTATCAAAACAGGACTCCTCCTCTAGAGTCTCTATATCCCATCCAACTCTGGTCTCTCCTCTCTTCACTAGCTCTACTCACTAACTCCCTCTATGAGACCTAGGTATCTATATTTATATGTTTCTTGATCACCAGCCATTACAATGTATTTCAAAAACCCTAACCCTAACATAGTTAGGTATTCCATGCATACGTGTGTGCTTCTCTTTCTTCCATCTTTCACTTCCCTTGTGCATGCCTTCTTTCCCAAAATAGCCTTTCTTTCCACTTTTGCCTATTTCCAACAGGCCCCCAACATTGACACGTGTCTCGTCCCGAGCCACCTAACCTTTGTGTGCTTCGTCGATCTCCTTGGTGATCACTTGGAACTTCGCCATAAGATCCATTGCCTGTGATAGAGCCTACACAGTCTTCTCCTTGAGTGTGTCCACTGCCTGTACTACAATATCATCACTAATCAACTCTGGACACTCTGCCTGGGTCTATGCCATATATGATTTGGCTTCCTCTACCTGTGCAATGACCTCTGTGACTCGCTCCTGAAGCGATTCCATTTGAGCCTGGAGCTCCTCTTTCTTCCTCTGTGCAATGGTGAGTTTTATCTGCAATTTCTTCATATCTTGCACCCCTTTGACACGCTCTTTGATGGACATTGTCTTCTTCCTCTTTTTGACGTCTTAGATAGCTATGCTTATCCTTTCTTCTTCCTAGTCCCACTTCTAGAATTGTTGATCCTCTTCCATCTTTGTCTAGAGCTGTGTTGTTTTGTCGAACAAGTCGGCTACTGTGCTGACCTATCATTCTATCTCTTGTCTCTACTATGTTGCCTCTTGCCTCCTTTGCTCCCTTACCTATGGTGGAGTGGTAGGTGTGAGTTGCTCATGATGATTCTCGATCTCCTGCTAATATTGATCGATTGTATACACAATATAATCAATCTTCTTTGTTGTTATGAGTTTGGACCTCTATACAGTGTTTGAAATCTTCTCGTAAGCTTCGACCACTTTTTGTTCCAATTTGTTCATGTGTTCCCTCTCCTATTTGGTCTCGAGCTTGGGATGCTCATATATCAATTCCAGCTCGTCTCTTTTATCCATTAGCTATTGTAATTCAAATGTGTTTGTGCATGCACAAGACTATACCTCATGGGTAACACTAACCTGTAGTTTATGTATATCCTTGGATGGTATCCATGAAAATACCAACTATAATTGCACTAAGTCCTTTAGGGGTGTCTTCCCCACAATATCGTCCATTCGCATCATGTTGGGTGTAATTTCAAATGTTGCACTCGGCTATAGTATTGTGTGGAATGCATATCGCTCACTTGCTTCAGGTTCTCCTCCTGTCTGTGATGTCGATCGCCCTATTTCTATGCTTCTTTCGGCTACTTGCGCATCCCCAATCTTCTTGAGGAGTTGTCTCATGTCTGTTAGCTCCTCTTGAATTTTGTCTCTGTGGTGCAAAACATTCTCAAAATCATCTAATGTGTGATCCTGACCCATCTGGGCTATCATTTCTTCATCATCTTCTGTAATCGTGTATTCGGGAGGTTTTCTATGTGCCTTCATTTTTTTGCGCACTCCCCCTATCTGAGTAACTGGTCGCTTAGTCGAGCCTGGATCTTATGGATTAGGACTTGGTGTTGTCCCCTGTGTTGTCTCGATCTATTTCTGTAGTACCTAGGGTGCCTGTGTATTATTATTCTTCTTCCCCTTCTGGGTTCCTGTCTTGGATGTCCCCCCTTGGGTCTTCTTTTTTTTGTTCTATCATGTCCTTGGTTTCTTAGGCACTGTAACTTCTTGGGGTTGTGTCTGTTCCTTTCCCACTTCTTCAGTATGTGTATGTTCCTTCCTTGCCTCCTCTTTATCTTCCCCTGCAGGTATGTATGGAGTGAAGACTAGAATCCTACAATTGTCTTCCCAATCTTTCATGGACATTTCTATGTCACCTTTCATGATGCAATAGCACAGTTGTAGCCATTTATTTTTGGGGTTCTTTCATTCCTGGATCCACATCGCATGTCGAGTGGCATTTAATTTAGCTATGTCCTAATAATATGCAACAACCTGCGGTGTTATTCTCTAGAGGTTGGCGATGGTGTCCTGTAGGTCGCGAAGGTAGCCTTCGAATATAGCTGCATTCATATTCCTGTGTTTGGAATCCAAAGCAATGCCAATCAATAAGTATCTCACTCCATGATTGGTTTTGGGTCTGGTAAAGAAAAATGAATATTTTAGTTCCTTACATCCCATAATGGCTATCAACATGATCACCCATGAGTAATGAAATTATGTTCGCAGATCCTGTGCATCCTTGCAGTCATCCAAAAATAAATTCAAAAGATAAAGGGCCCAGTTGACTATGGTGCCCTCGGTACACTATGATGCAACTACGACAACCCCGACCGAAACTTCCTCCTTGTGACATTTTCTGAGAAACTTGCATGATATGATTTTTGCGGCCATTTTTGTCCCGACGTCACTGATCCATTTGGTAATGATTCCGTGTGTCCCTTGTCAGTGCCATATTTATTTTTCATCTCTTCCATGAGTGATTTCTCCTTTTTTTTACTCTCGATAAATTGTGCGGGATCCATGCCTCATGATGGTAGCCCTGTGATGTGTGAAATGAGCTCTACGTCTATTGAGACGAGCTTTTCCAGCCATATATCTCCACCATGTGTGACTTCCATCAATTTATTGATGCAACTTCTTACATAATATCCTCTACCAAAGTGTGGTATTTCTAGCAGCCCTAGATTCCATGTTTTTGCCAATCCTGCTGCCCACTGGAGTGGTTGATGAACCGGTTCCCCAAATGGATCTAGACCCACATTTTGTAGGTAGAATTCCTTCATGAACTCTAGGAACTTGTCTGTGCCCATTACATCATGGTATGAATACTTTAGTTTTTCCACACATTCTAATAAATCTGCTTTTACCCATACCCCTTCTGGTATGCACGAAAAAAACATTGTTGCGGTGGGTTGTTTGGATGGTGACCTAGGTGCTATGTGCTTGTCCTTTTGTAGTGGTGGCTAACTCGAGGTTCCAACCTCCATCATTCAATATTCGACATATTGTTCTGGCCAGCCCATGACATCTTTCATTTCTCCCTCATGTGGATGTTCCGACACAGTTTCCTACGATTCATCTGGCTCGATCATTGCTTCCTGATTTGTAGCCATCCCATTGACTCTCGGGGCTTCTTTAGGGTTTCCTGGTTGTACTTGGCTTCTTGTGCCCTTGTTCTGTCGGCCCTGCCCCTCTTTAGGCATATCCACATCCATATCTATTGGTGTTGTCTGCTAGGTTTCCTCCACAATGGGTGTGGGGTTTACTAGTGTTGTATTTGGTGATGGGATTTCATCCACATTGATGACTTCTGGTGGCTGTTGTTTTATTTTTTGCGGTTGTGTTTGTGCTTTGGTCCTAACTATGGATTTTCTAGCAGTCTGGATCAAATATTCTTGTTTTGGTGGTGCCATTGTGGAAAATATGGTCATTCTCCAAGCTCAGTGGCCTCTAAAATCTCTATTAACTTCGCTCTATGCTTCGTATGCTCTATCTCTCTCCGTCTCTTCCAATTTCACAATAGGCTTTTGGCTCCCACATCCTTGATTTGTATGGGAATCATGTGAATCTTTTAGAATATGTTACCTTTATGATAGATTCAATGAACCTCTATTTACTTCGTACTTTCCATTACTGTCCCTCACCGTCTCTAGTTGGCGTGATTAATGTGGTGTCCCATCATTCATTTTAGACATTTAATTCTTCTTGCCTTCCTCATTTAGTACTTATTTTTTCGTCTTTACCTTTCCTTCTTGTTTGCGTTTTGAAATGACCGTTGGAATTGTCTTCTTTAGGTTCGTATTCCTAATTTTTCATGCTCCTTCTCCCTTCGGTGCACTGTACCTCTGTTGGTACCATATGATATCCTATTTTTTTTATTTTATTTTTAGCTGCGCAATGACTTTCACATTGTGGGTGGTCGACTGTCCTTGTACAACTTTAGTCAAATCCTATTGATCATACCTTTGATTTTTGCACCTCCAAAGTCCTTCAACTATACAACTCTCCCATCTATGACAGGTTTCACTTCATACGACCCTAACTAGTGCATTCTGAGTTTTCCTGGATGCTGAATGGATTTGTTGTCATACATCAAAACCAAGTCTCCATCCTTGAAAGTTTTCTTCTTGATGTGTCTTTCATGCCAATATTTATCCCTTGCCTTCTGAACTTGTTGGTGGAACCCTGCTAGGATCCGATCTTCTTCCATGATCAACAACTGATTCAACCTCTCCTGTATTGTGCCTCATTATTTCATGTGTGTAATTGTTTCTACACATAGACTGGGTACCAAATATTCTAATGGAACCACTGCTTCTTTTCCATATACCAGTTTGAATGGCATGTTCCCTATCAAATTCTTGCATATGGTCTTGTATTCCCACAATATTGTTGGTATTTTGAGGTCTCAATCGTCCCTGTTGACATTAGATATCTTCGTCAGTGAATTCTCAAGGATTTTGTCTAATGCTTCCACTATTCCATTCACTAATGGGTGATATGGTGTGCTCTTTTGATGGTGGACTTCAAATTCTTCAGTCATAGCCTTAATAGTTTTGCTAATGAAGTGAGTGCCTTGGTCATTCATCAAAATTTTGGGGCAACCCAATCTAGTGATTACTTGTTCAAATAGAAAGTATGTTGTTGTTTCTACGCTGCAATCTTTAACTAGTTTTGCTTATTCCCATCTCGTTAGGTATTTTGTCGTGGTGATAATGTACCTTTCTCCTGTCCTCTTTGTTGGTGGGCTAATTGGTACCACAAAGTCTATTTCCCATTTTTCGAATACCTACAGTGTTACCTATGTTCATAATGGAATCTTGTCCCTTCTATTGGGTTTACCAAACCTCTGAAAGACATCACATCTCTAGAAGTAATATTTCAAGTCTCTGTGAATGGTCATCCACCATAGTCCTCTGTACAATCCCTTTTGTGTGGTATCTTTGCCTACATAATGTCCTCCTTCTATTCCCTCATGGGATTATTCTAACAATCTTGGTATTTCATGTTCTAACACATATCTTCGCAAGATTCTATATGTGCCCATTTTGTATAAGTGTCCTGCTATCAGTCGATAGTTTGTGGCTCGAACTACCAGGTTTTTCTTCTGTTAAGTGTTATATTCTTGTGGCATAGTACCGGTACTTAAGTACTAAATGATATATGAAAAGTATTCGTTAGCGATCTGGACTAAAAATAATTGTGTTTGGAAATTTGTCTTCTAAATTTCTAGCTTCTTCTCCATTTGTGACCCTTGATAGGTGGTCAAGTCCTACATTCAAATTTCCTGGATTGATTATTACTTCAAAATAAAAATCTTGAAACAGTAGTAACCATCGACAGATTCTCCCCCCCAATGCTGGCTTGTTGACTAGGTATTTTAGGGCTGAGTGATCTGTGAACATCTTAAAATGTTTTCCCAATAAGTAATGTCTGAATTTTTGTAGTGCATAGACCATAGCTAGGCCTTCCCTCTCTGTAGTGTTATAGTTCTGCTATGATTCTGATAGTTTTATTCTCAAAAATTCTACAGGGTATTCCAAATCTCTCGCTCCTGGCTGCACCAAAATAACTCCAAGTGTTATGGATTATGCATCTACATGTACGTGTAATGTATTCCCCTAGTTTGGAAATACTAGTATTGGCGCGGTAACCATATTTTGTTTTAGTGTATCCAGACCATGTTGATAATCATCATTCCACTAAAACTTTGTATATTTCCTTAACAATTTCTCCATTGGCACGGTAATCTATGCATACCTTTTGATAAATTTTCTGTAGTATCCTGTGTGTCCCAATGTCGCTCTTAGTGGATGAACTTTCTTTGGTGGTGGCAAGTTAACAATTACTACAATCTTTGCAGGATCTACTAGTAAACCTTTATTGCACACTATATGGCCCAATAGTATCCCAAACAATGTTATGAAAATACATTTGTTGATGTTTAATGATATCTGGAACTGCCTGCATCTTTCTAACATTATCCACAAGATATCTACATTGTCTTTCAACAGACTATAGACTGTCTAGTCATCCAAGTATACCTCTAGAAATTGGTGGATAAACTCCTTGAATGGAGCGATGACTACTCTGGAAAATATTGCTGGTGAATTATTCAGTCCAAACGATATGACTGTGTACTGGTAGAATCCCCATTCTTTCATAAAAGTGGTCTTGTATCTGTCTTCTTGTGCTATCTTGATATGGTGGTAGCCACAGAATCCATAAGTGAATGAGTAAACTTCATGACCTCCTACGTTCTCCAACACTTCATCCATGAAAGGTGTGGGGAACGGGTCATGTAGGCATGCATCGTTCAAATTCCTCAAGTCAACGCATATTCTTATCTCACCTTGTTTTTTCTCTTAAACTACCATCGGGCTTATCCATTCTGATTCCTCCACAGTTTCTCTGATTTTATCTTCAAGCATCTTGTCGATCTCAACTTTGAATTTCTTCTTATATATTGGTTTTAATATGTATGGTCGTTGTGTGATTGGTCTCGCTTCATCTCTGAGTGGTATCTTCATTTCTCCTATCTCTCCTTCTATACCCTTCATTTCTATAAATGTTGTGGGGAATATATCATTGTACTCATGCAGTAACTCTGTTATGATTTCAACTCTTTTCTCATCCCAGTAGTCTCCAATGATGGCCATTTTAGGATTCTCAACTATCTTGATGTTGACTATCTTCACCTTGATCGACGTAGCAATTACTTTTGATTCTAGAGGTGGACCCTCCACTTCTCTTTCACCTTCTTCTTCCTCGATCTGAATATCACATGGATCATCTTCATCTGGTGCTTCCTCCTACACATGGTAACATGAAAACAGTTCTTTGACTATCTGTTTGTTTCTATTTTGTTCTTTTGTTATGAGTTTGAATTCTGGTTCCTTAATGAATATCACCCCTTTGATACACTTAAGTGTTGCATCTATGTTGCGGTTCTCATGCTTGAATGAGAAAGTGACTGTAAAATTTTGTTGCAACACTATCCAGCTCGAAGTTCCTCCGTGCAGTTCCTGGTACGTATACCAGTTTGTTGGGATGACCTCTAATGTGTGTACAAAATGATGAGGCCATTCCTCTAGGGGTGTCATTCTCCACAACACTTTACACTTCTCTAAGTGTTCCACTGGCGCCCCCTATCCATTGTATTTATGAGTTGCACTCCTTGTTTGTTCTACGTATAATATGATGCGCAGTAGTATTTTGCACTGGTACCAGTCCTTGATTGTTTCTTTGTGTGTGCCCCACCATCTTGTAGGTGTAGTATTAAGTGCGATGTCGAGAGCCAAAAATATCTAACTATCTGATACTTCCTCCTCATATCTCGTTAGGAATTCTTCCAAGTCATTGATTCCATGGAAACTTGGAGGTTCTTTGATTTTTTTCCTAACCCACCTTACTGTGTTGTCTATTCGTGCTCATGTTCTGGTTGAGACATGATGTAGGCATTGCTACCAATTCTCTAGAACCATGTCTCAGTCAGAAGTACATGATGTGATACTTCTCCATCTAAGTACACTATCGACAGTTGGATTGATGTAATCTTCGGTGCACACAATGGTTCTGTACAACTGGTTAATTTCTTCCATATCTAGGCATGTTGGTTCCACAAATATTTCGACTTCCAATGGATCTACAGGCACGATAACCCTATATTCTCCTGACTCAAATGTCATCTTCCTTTTCTTCAGGTTGATTATCGCCTGATTTTCAAATGCCCAATCCAATCTGAGTAGTGTTGGATATGGTGTTGTTCCATCCACAATTTTGATTACTTCGAAGTCTTCCTTAGTGCACACTCTATCCAGATCTACTGTCACTCCTTTCAGCCTCCCTATTTTCATAACTCTTTGTTGGTTTTCTAACTTCAGTTGGACTGGTGAATAGCCTAAGGTAGGTTCTCCCATGCATTTCCATGTATTTTTGGGCAATACATTCACTTCAGATCCTAGATATAATATCACATTGCCCATGTTAAAATCTCTGATGTTGGCATTCAGTCTGAACTCCCTACTAGTTCTTCTTCTTGTATGTAGGTGGTTGACTATTTTTTGTTCTAGTTTTCCTTCTGTCTCTATGCTACATTTTTCTAATATATTTTGCAATATGTTGACAACGTATGGATCATTCAATATTTTTACACATGATTGTGAAAATCCTTTCAATGTACTTACTTTTCCTAGGGGATGCATTTCTTTTGTGTGATCCAACAATGGAGGCATCTCATACTCTTTCTCTCCCTTGCTCTATTGTACAGTTGAAGTCAATGTGGTTTCTTGCTTCAAGAATTCTTGTTTGTCTTGCTTAAATGTTTCCTTCTCATTCTGCACGTCAAACTGTCTCCTTGGTTCGACATTCTTTTTCACTCACTGGTGTTGTACTAGTTCTTGTCGAAGTGCATCATTTCTTGTTTTGGATCCTCCACGCATAAATATGTTGATATTTCATCCTTCATCCCTTGCTTTGATTGAGATCCACTGAATGTTTTTATTGTTCTGATTCCTCTTTTCCTGGATCTTGACTAATAGTGTTAGACATTCTTCTGTATCATGGTATGATGCGTGACAATACATACAAGTTGTTGGTGGAAGTGGAAATTCCCTTTCATAATGTCTCAGTTGTTGGCAGTTGTGGCATACCAATGGTCCTCTAGCTCTTCCAAAGCCTCCTCTTTCTCTTACTCCACCTCTGTATCCATCTCAATCTCCTCTTGGTGCATTATACTGAGGTGCCTAATTGTATTGCGAGGTATTTTACTAAGGATGTGTTGTGTTGTATTATGGTTGCGCGATATTATAGGGTTGTTGCGCAATATTATATTTTTGTTGCGCAGTGTTGTATGGGGATAGAACTTGGTTAAATTGTGGTTTGGCTTGCCCAATCATCATTTTTTCCTACACCCTATATGCATCTGATGTCCTCTCTCGCATCAAATCCATAGTTCTACAAACTTTATCATCGTGAGTCACTGACTTGAAAAAGTTGCAATATAAACTCTTTGGTATTGTCTGGTATTTCTTCATCATTGGGCAATGATATGGATCGTGGCCCAATTTATTACATATTTCACACCATATTCCTCTTGTTGGTAATGGATTTGGAATTCCTGCTACCATGTACTGTGTGAAAGTTGGACATTCGTTCTTGTGGTGTCCTTTTGTCCTGCATGTGGTACACCAAACAACTTCTCGTTTGTACTTACTTTTGTTTTGGTTTAGCTGGAATGTTAAGTTCTTCAAATATTCCTTTAGTTCTTTGATGGTTGGATCCATCTGCTGATATTGGTTTTCTTCCATTTGCAGGGCTTTCTGTAGAGCCTCTGCCTGCGTCTAAAACTTATGTTGTTGCAATGGGTATTTTAAGTGTGGTAGGAGTGAATTGATAAACATGTGCATGTGTTGCATATCATTCATGAGATATTTCAACTTTCCTTTCAGTTTCTTGAATCTCTGGTCAATCTCCCATATAGATTCTCCTAGTTTCTGTCTAATTTCTATCATCTCATTCATGTATTGATCTTCTAAACTTGGATTCTGGAACTCATTTATCAAAAATTGTTTGTTTTCTACAATCATTTTGGTTGTCCCTGGTGGATTATTTGTAGATAAACTCATATACCAATATAGTGCGTGATCCCTTAGTGTAATCGCTAAATGTGCCAGTTTAGTATCTTCGTCTGTGATCTATTTTTGTTCCCTGATCTTCTCACAGATGAACAAATGTTTTTTTTAGTCCTCTGACGCTTCTCCTTTGAATTCTAGTAACCTGATAGTGGGATCATGTCCTGTCATACTGAACACTAAACTACTACCTCCATGCGGTGTAGATAATTGGCTAGTTCTTCCTGAACTGGCCCCTCTAGTTGTTGTTCCTTGTGTAGATGTATTTCCTGTTGTCTTTCTTCTCTCGAAATTTGATTGTCTAAATGGTGGTGTTCTCTTTGGTGTATTAGTCACACATGGGTTTCTGGGTTCCACAATGACATTAATATGGATAGGATTTTTGCCTTCTCTTACCTCTCTTAGACCTCTTGTCTTCCTCTCATATGTTGCATGTAGTATTTCCTCAATATTCTCCACAACCCGAATATCCTCTATGTCTTCTTCATCACTCACCAAGCCTTCCCTCATAGATACAACTTTCTTCTTGGTATTCACCTTGTATTGGTAGGGTACTCCACTGCATGTCTCTCCAGCTATCGCCATGATCCACTTGATCTAGTCTTCATCCATTGTGATTGGGTCCAAGGGTTCCTCATTCTTTCCATTATCCATTTCTCCTTCCATTTATCCTCTTTCTGTCAGTGTTTTCCCCCTTTCCCCATGCACGCAGGGAAGTTTAGTTGTCTGATTCCATTGTCATTACACCTTTGTTATACAACAAGATATTAATAGAAGTATAATACAATATGATATACCTTCCTCAAGGTCCATGTAGAAAATCTTTCTCCACTATGTTGTATGAATTCACAGTATATATGACAAACTCTGTTATAAATCCTGCTACAATACTGTTGAGCCAAAAATCTACTACGTGGGTGAATTTGTTGTTCACCTACTGTAATTGTGCGATATGAACTGGGGTCCACTATAACTATCGGATTTGGTTCATTGTGTGGTTATCCTTGAACCTTAATATACACTCTTGCAATAGGTGTGGAAAATCATAGAAAAATACTTCATGCAAATTAGTAAACACATATTTCTCAAGATATTTGCACGGTGTTACTCTAGGGTTTCTGTTATTGTTTTTTTCAAACTCCAGCTCTTGTGTCTTCAACTATCTTTTGATCTCTACTTTTGTGGTATTCCATGGTCTCAACATCCCCTTCTAGTGACTCATTTGTTTCTTCTTCTACTTGTCCGCTTCAGTGTTCTCTTGACCCACCTTCCACAGATCTGACAAATGTTCAATAGATCCCATCTACTCAATCCTCTATTGTTCCAACCAACGACAACAAAACCATTTGTTGGTTATTATTATTATCTGAGTTTATATCTTTAACTTGTTTGACCCAGGGTTCATGTCAACTGGGGTTCCAAAAAAACCTCTAAACCTATTGGACCTCCTGGTGAACCAGAAAGAAATGTAAGGCACAGAGTGAACTACGCAGTCTCACCCTAGATAGTATTAATGGGTGAATGTAATACTCAAGTGTCTACAGTATAGGATTGAATGGGGATCTGAGAAATGTGTACTGAGATTTATATTTCAACTTATTAATGCAATATACTGGCATTCACTATTATGCATAAAATATAATCAACTCATTCATTTATCATATCAACAACTACTTTAAAATAGTAAGAAAACACATGCAGTCAATCACATAACACATTTTTTACCGTGGTTCAACCCCCTCCTGGGCTACATCCACAAAGATCTATCTTTCAAGCTCTTTTATTATAGAAGTTCCAAAACCACAGCGACACGTGCTTTATAACTCTTCTCAGTCAAGTCAAGATCTATTATGAGTTGGACTAGATCACACCAAGCTCCTCAGCTTGCGATCTAACCCTCAAAATATACCCTCCTTACTCCTCTCCAAATAAACGACTTACAAAATTAGGTCGTATAGAAAAATATTACAACTAGCTATCAAAACAAGACTCCTCCTCTAGACTCACTATATCCCATCTGACTCTGTTCTCTCCTCTCTTCGCTAGATCTACTCACTAACTCCCTCTATGAGACCTAGGTATCTATATTTATACATTTCTGGCTCGCCAACCATTACAATGTATTGCAAAAACCCTAACTCTAACTTCATTAGGTCTTCCATGCATGCACGTGTGCTACTCTTTCTTCTAGCTATCAGTTCCCTCATGCATGCCTTCTTTCCCAAAATAGCCTTTCTTTCCACTTTGGCCTCCTTCCAACAATATATCTCTGCTTGACGTCTGGGCTGATTTTTTTGGAAAACTTAATGATCTTGGGATCTTCTTGAGTCCCAATGTTACAATCTTCAACATCCCCTTCATTTATTGTAATTTTTGGACTCCTGGCCACATCATTGTTATCAAAAAGTTTCTCCAATGGGACTAGGCCTTTGGGAATGATGTTACTTTTCATCTACACTATATCTCTACCAACAATCTGATTTTCGAAGTAACTATCCTTTGTGAAAACATCTTCATCTACCTCTTCATCACAATATTCTTCATCAATATTCAAATTCTCAAATATATCTTCCATTTTGAGGAAACTTTCTATTTGTTTATCATATTCAAAAACCTGCTAATACTTAATATTATCAGGAACTGTTTGTTTGTGCTTGATCTCAACTTCATATCCCCTGCTAGGAAATATTGGAATTTTGAAAACTGAAGCTAAAGTAGCAAGAGCATCAACAATTTGATTTTGACCCATTGGAATCGCTAAGAGGCTATATTCTGAAAATTCTTCAAGAAGGTCAAGTATTGTGTTCCTGTATGCTCTTAATCTAGGGCACTTGGCTTGATACATTCCCTTTACCTGATTTATGATCAACTCATAATCCCCATGAAAAACTATCCTCTTATCCTCTAATTCTTTTAAATCCTTAAATCCTAACACCAATGCCTCATATTCAACCATATTGTTTGTGTAATCAAAATAAATCTTATAAGAGCACATTTCCGTAGCTAATATCGGGGGGTTAATCCACACACCAACTCCTGCCCCCTCCCTATTGACATCTCCATTGAAACTCATGCTCCACATCTCATTTTCTGCACTGTCCTTCTACTCTGAAACTTTCTTAATTTGCTGATCAGATTTGTCTTTGACAGCCATATCAATCTCTGGTCCTTTCTCTTCAAAACACAAGTCATTGAAGAAAATGGAAGAATCTAACTTAGTCTCTATAGAGTAGATGGGATGGTTATTCAGTTGTGCCTTGTTACTGACCATGTATTTGAGAAAAACCTCCCTGTACAATCTCCTATCTTGACCAAAGACATGGATAGTAGCGTATGACATATCCATCTGTAGAGTTCCTTTCAACTTTGCAACCCATTACCTAGATAACATCATGCCAAACTTGGGAGGGATATCAACAACCACTACATCCATGACCATATTCTTTGTTGGTATTTGAGACAAGGATACCACTAGATCTTTGATTAAGCCTAGGCATTTCGCCTTCCTTAAATCAAAGGAGAAAAGGTCTTTGTAAGGCCTTGTGAAGTTAAGGCCCATTTGTTCCATGACCACCTTGGGAATCAGGTTATGGGATGCTCCTGAATCCAACATGGAATTATGCAAATTCATACCATGGATCTTCAAGCTGAATTAAAAATGGGGAACCTCTTCAGCATCATTGTTTTCTTCTACACGTGGGCCAAATAAGATAGCAGGATGATCATCTTGTATGCTCAAAGTGTCATAATTTTGTTCCATGTTGAGCATATTGATGATCTGATTTCTATATTCACTCTTCTTGATCAATTCATTGAATGGTACATAAATTTTAATCTTGGCCATATCACTTTCAAAATTAGAGGATGAGGTTTTCTCTACCTCTTTGGTGACTGTCTTCTTTGTTGTTTCAGGTACCTTTTTCTGGGATTCTTCCTTATGTTTTCCTTTCTCCACAACATATTTTGCAGAAGAGTCCTTTTTGGGATGAATTGAAAGATGTATGTTATTCTGATCTTCTTTGGAAGGATTTCCCTTTGGAGTATTTCCCTTTGGAGGGTTTGCAGGAACTTTATGATTTCAAAGATTATATTGTCTCTGGAATTGCATTACAGAAGTCTGCAACCTTGTTTGGTAATATTCTCTTTCTACTGACAACCTCTCATCATTTTCTGCATGAATATTTCATTAGCATCCATGAACTAGTCATGTTCTTATTTAGTCAAAAATACCTCTGTCTCGTCACCATCACAACAATGTGTGTTGTCTTCAAAATTTTCATCATAATTATCATTTACATAACTATTTTGAAGAGGCATTTTTTGTTGATCCCCCTGATTCCTATGATATCTTTTTCTGATTTGTGGGACTGTTGGTCTTCTCTAATTCCTGGGTGGAACATCAATTTGTTCTCTAGTGCTAGGCTTATTATCCAAATCCATTCCCTCCATCATTTTCTCCATAGTTTTCATCATCGTTTCAAACCTTTCTTCTAATGTTTGTAAGGTTGAAGGAAGTGCCTTGTCTTGAACTCTGTTCACATCCATGTCAGAGTTAGATTTGATATTTTCTGAGACCACTAGATTCACTTCCACTTCTATTGCATCGTTCATGATGTCATCTAATGAGGTAGATATTCTTTCCCTCAACAACAAATAAAAATCACTTTCAAAGGAATCAACATATCTGATTTGAGAAGCTTTAGGATGGGGTTTTACCTCAGTAGGAGTTACATTATAGACCTTTATAAATATGGCTGAAAACTACTGCACTGTTTCATTAGGTGACCTCCTCATGTTGTTATACTAAGTTAACAACTGAAGGGGGTTTTTCTTGTTTCCCCACTTTGCAGGAAAATTGATTTCAAAGGCTTCAAAATTTATGACACTAGCTGTTGGGAGAGCTCTAAACCACTGTTAAGCCCTAATATTGGCTCATTACCACTTAATTAGGGCATATTAGATTAGTAATGTTATTTTATTTATGTCGGCTTAGGCCATTAGTTGTGATTTAGATTAGTAATGTTAATTTATTTATGTCGGCTTTAGGCCATTAAAACCTCCTAGTCTCCTATATATACCAAGGAGACATTTTCATTTTGAATCATCTTGTACTTGAACATTTAAGTGGGGTA
>ML790368.1:491214-502504 GCA_009831015.1 Picea engelmannii | reverse complement strand
GGGAGGGACACTTAGGGATATGGATTCAAATTTCTGAAAAAGAATGAAAACATGAACTGGCCAATAGAACTCTCCAAGGGATAAATGCTAAGTGAGGCAATGAATCTAAGTTATAAATTGTAGTTTGTAGAGTTTAAGAAGAAAAAGAAAACAAGTAACTGCATTAGAGCATTAATGAAATGAATTATGAATTAGTTATGAAGAACTTAACATAGTTTGAAGTGTTTAAGCCAAGAGAATCACAAGATGAATCCTAGGATTTTAAACTATACAATTTAAATAGAAAATAGTTCAAATGGAATTTAAAGAACACAGGAAATACACACGAGGAGAGAAGAAAAAACTCATATCACCACCATTAGAATTTTTTCATAGAGACTTCAAAAGCTACTGCATATGTATTCAATTAAGCTCCAGAAAATTATGATTGAGAACAACTAAAATGGTGCCCTTGCACTTCTACCAACATTGATACATTTGGAACTTCTAACATTTATACAATTCGAGTTCCTTCAATTAGAAACCGATTACAATAACTGAACTGAAACGTTTCAACTTCTAAAACTGACTACAATAATTACAACTGACAGTTCCGGTATGGGAACCGATTACAATGATTAATCAAAAAATATTTCATGAAACAACTGTCAATTCCTCTGACTCTTCAATTTCTTCCTTTTCCATTTGTCATGTTTTGGTCCTCTGTCAGATCTTCCATTTTGGCGACATCTGGGCGCTATCTATTGGTTCCTAGAAAACTTCACTTTCTTTTACCCAGCCACACTATCTCCTTCCACTACAATTCATAAGGGATATCGTAGTCCATATGATCCATAGGATTTTGGATTTGCACACCTACAAGGAAGAAGATATGATATGATCTTCTTCCCTGTAGCTGTGCAAATCCAAAATCCTTGATATTGCCCTAGAATTTGAGGTTGTATGCCTTGTGTAGTTTCAAGAAGTTCTCTGTCTCTGATATGATTCTTTGCTTGATGAACTCCAGGGAAAAGACTCTAGGTGTCAAAAAAATAGGCAAAATATAGGGGGATTCATGACAACCATAAACCCATATCATTGTTGAATGCATGAAAAACACCTAGTACCCCACTCTACTTTATGGATTTGGATGTAAGTAATTCCTCATGTCATCTAGGACTCTCAGTAGGTCGGTGTTGAAAATCATGCTGTAAAACTTGGACATGACCTTGTTGATAAAAATGAGCAATGTGATCCTTTTACATTCAGTGGATATGAATGTTTCTTTAGGGAACTCTCTTGTTTGTTTCTATGAAAATATTTAGCAAGTATGTGTAATATCTGAAATGTCTTAGTGACTGAAAATTCACTAGTTGTTTGTGGATATTATCAGCTATGAATTTATTGAAGCTGATGCAGACTGACTGACTGGACTCTAACTTGAAAAATGCCAACATAAAACCTAACAAGATCTCTACCACATACTTTTCATTATCTATACCTAAAATATGACTTAGTATGGAACATACCCATTGGAATTCAATAACCATAACATTAACACTCATTAGCAGGGACAAACTTTCAGAAATATGCTCTGGTTTGAAAATTGTTTGTAATAATAGGTCTTTGAATTCTGATGGACACTCCATGTAAACCATAATAATATTTTCTTCCTCAAACATTTTAGACACTATGGAGAGGGACTTTGGTATGCCGAGGGTGCCTTGAATTGACAGACTCTCTACCCTCCACAGGACCTCAGACCCCCATTTATTTAAGACAACTTTCTCTTCCTGCGGGTATTTCTCTGTGCACCAACCTATGAATTCAGGGAAAGGGAATGAAACCTCGACAACGTAAGGGACTATAGTGGATTGGACTGCTACAAGGAAGGGTATTTGTTTCCCTGTATTATTGAATAAATTAGATTTGGACACGGAGATGGGAGAAATGTTGATTTGAGTGTCGAACACATTTGAATATATATCAATTAGGGATTCTTCATTTGACATGGGGTCTTTCTCTGCTAATGACATAATGATAGGGTCCATGGTGGAAATGGAAAATACACGTGAATGAGAGAAAAAAGGTGTTAGTTTGGCGTGTTGTTGAGCTTCATTTTGAATGGAGTGGTCACGCCAACTTTCAATGTTTCATTATTTGAAAAATAATAAAATAACGATGAGTGCCCCCTTAATATAATTTTACAATTTCGGGGGCAAGGGGAATTGGTTTGGGACAACTCGCTTGTCGCCCTGAAATTCACCCAGTGGTGCCACGTGGTCTTGACTCAAAATTGTGGTTTACTTTTCAACTCTCTTTTGGGAATTATCCTCCATGCAAGTCATGCCCCCGAAACGATCCCCGACCATTGATCCGTAGTGCCCGATATCTTCAACCCATCAGGTCCCATCAACTCTGCACTGCCGCTAGATTTAGCCTCCTCCTGCTAGACTTGGCCCTATCCTCCAATTTTTCATCCCTCCACATTAGTTTAGCACCTCGCTAAGTCCTGGAAACTATATTTCACACATAAATTGTTATGGTGATAACACCAGTGATCAACCAATGATATGTGCATGACTCACTTCCATGTTCCCTGAAAACACTAAAAGATACTTTCTCCATGTGAAAAGTGAATTATCTTTTCGTCCTTAAAAACTATGTCAAAGGATATCGTTGCACCCTACTCAATGCTTGGGGTGCAATGATGATTAATTGTTGCATGCTACACCAAAACTGGACTATGACGTCACTCCAGGTGTTGGGTTATGAAAAAGGTACAAATATCCTCCTTATTCACACAGTTTATGATATAATCTTGAGTGACTATTCTATTAATTAGGGATAAATAGAATAGAAAATGATTAATATGTATTCTAGTGATATTATTGAAGTCATGATGAATAAATTCTAAAATACGGTTGGAATTGTTTGATTTTGTAACAGGATTGGTTAAATATTGTCAAAACCAAAACAACAAAGGATATCTTGAAGATGCATGAGCCATTGGACGTTAAGGACTTTTGGTGCAAAATCAGTTTTAAAGACGATTCAGTTTTCTATATTGTAACTTTATAATAGTAAAGCAATCTTGAGGATCTTCCAATCCTCAGGATGGCTTAATTTACTTAGATTATTGTATATATAGAGGATAATAGATCCTAAAAGACAATCTAAGAATTACGTTCAAGTATTCAGACTCAGAGTTACTCTGCACAAGCCATTTTTGTGAATGATGTACCAACTATGAAGTTAATAAAAGATTTGATCATTTTCACCATTTCTATATATTGGTTTCTCGTAGCAATGCTTCTAAGGACCAAGAGCCCAGTCTAAAGGAGCTACTATTTCAATTGTAATTGTAGCAGTTTGATTTCAGTTTTATGATTCAATTCCCCTTCACAATAGTTAAGACGAATGCATAAGCGTGCTAATGATTTCATACGGTTTTCATACAAAAGATAGATATCTCTCTTGAGTGTCAATGATTGTTGATTCCAATTTCCATTACTGTAGTTTTATGCTTGACAGTTTCTCATGTTTTCATATGCGTTGTTCCTTTTACTTAAGATTCACATTAGTTGTTCCTTTCGAATAGGTTACAATTGTTGTTCCTTTCAGTTAAAGTTACAATTGTTGTTCCTTTCCATTCAGTTATGATTGTTGTTCCTTATGATTAGATTACAATTGCAGTTTCTTTCTATTAGTGTAGTTCACTATTTCCTTTCCAACAATTCAATTCCTAGTTAATAGTCAATTATGCAAGTCTTTACTCAAATTCAATCATTTCTTTTTAGTTAAATGAATTTAGAAAGTTAGCTAGTCCCTTTTCATTCACAACATGTTAGCAATTAGATTTCAATTCTATTAAGTAAGATCTTAATCTTAGAATCTTTAAATGAACATTTGAGGAGCATGATTGTGGATAAACTTAGGTTTTCTTTAGCTACACGATTTTAGCCTCTACAAGCTATCTGAATAGACTTTGTTGATGTTCTTGAGATAAAATATGAATCCTCGGGTTGATAAATTAATGATAAAACTAAGGATGATTTAGGACATCTTTAGAGCCCAACATTTTGGCGTCGTTGCCGAGGAGAATGTCAAAGGTAGCATAGATTGTGCCTCTAGAGGATGAGGTATTGAAGATGGAAGGTAAGAACCTACGTAGGAAATAAGTAAGATGCTTATGCCAATTCCTACCTCCAGCTGACGCATTAAGAGGTTGCATAGGTGTTTTCTTTCTTGAATTTCTTTTTGCATGAAGTGTGTATGACTAAGAAGAAAGATCTTGAAAAACCAAAACCCCCACCAAAAATTACTGAAGCACAGGGCCCGGTGCTCCCTGGGAGAAGCACTTTCATAGAAGACATCATCCGAAAAGCCAAATATCAAGCTTCGTTTGGACCTAGGAAAGGATATACCCGAATCCCTTAGGAAGTAGTCTCACCAACTACAACCCATGCTAAGATTCACAACAAAACTGAAGGGACTGAGCAAATCTTTCAGAGCATAGATATTCCACCTATCACCCCTTTAGAAGAGGGAAATTCTCATAATCTGGACGAAGGGGAAGGAGAAACCAGTGGGGTTTCCAAAGCAGATCCATCACCACCCCCTGATCTTGAATCTCCTGAGAAAGAAGAAGGCATACCTAAAATCCTAGATAGAGGAAGTGCAATCAAATCCCCTAGAGGGTTAGATAATCAAAAACCTCGAATAATACCCAGATCAAGAAGTCCCTGAATATTTATGGCACATTTTTTATCAAATGGCACAACCAAATCAACAACATCCCTAGACTTCCACATTGGAATATCCGATAGTTGATCCAATTTTCAATGCCCCCATGAAGGCAATTCCCCTACAAAACCTGCCAACCTTTCATGGATTGATCTCAGAAGACTCGGACACATTCTTATTTTAATCTGATGTCCTATGTAGAGGGTATGATTACACCTCTGAACCCCAAAAATTAAAATTGTTCCCGTCCACTTTGAAAGGAGCAGCTCTACGCTGGTTTATGGGATTAGGGGGAGGAACTATAAACTCATGGGATGAGATGAAACATGCCTTCTTGACAAAATATCAAGATTATTTTAGAACCAAAGATTTAAAAGATGAAATATTTCAAATGACTGCAAAAGAAAATAAATCATTAGAAGAATATGTTGAGAGATTTTAGTATAATTTACAAAGATCACCCTATGGTACATTACCAGGTGAAGTACTTAAGTCAACTCTGATTAAGGGTATGAAAGATGAATGGGTAGAAACATTGAATATAATGGTAAAGGGTGACATTTATCAAGAAACTTATGATAACATCATTCAATTGTGTATCAGGTGCTCACGAGGAAGCACACAGACTAGATAAGGAATGCAGACTTCCCTCACCAGAAGTAACAATACTACAAGCGGGGGTGTCACGCGAGCTAAAGTTGGTAATCTCTTAGAAAATTTCAAAACGGATATTCTGAGCACTCTGACTACACAATTGGATGTATTACAAGCCAAACAAAAAAAAAAATAGAAGCATAACAGACTTTGGCCATATTTTGCCATAGATGCAAAAGAAAACATGGTCTAAGGGATTTCCTTTTGGAT
The DNA here is from genome assembly GCA_009831015.1 of Picea engelmannii. Taxonomy (NCBI): domain Eukaryota; kingdom Viridiplantae; phylum Streptophyta; class Pinopsida; order Pinales; family Pinaceae; genus Picea; species Picea engelmannii. The sequence continues at coordinate 496,915 of ML790368.1, read as the reverse complement.
TTGTTTTGGGTTTGCGCTATTTGCGCCAAGGATCACGACACAAAATAATTCCCATCTCTCCCTAGACTGAAAGATGTCTTTAGAGAAGAGGAAGAAGAAACAGAGATGTTATATCTGATGGCTCATCGTCATCAATGGCAGAATTGACCTTCAAATACACTACAAGACCCTTCATCTCTCTTTCCCAGACAGTATAATCAGCAGCCAAATTCTGGTAATGCATGGCAGGGCCAACAGTTTACTAATTAGAACTAGCAGCCCCACCAATATCCACCTGCAAATCCCACTTGGCCAAACCAGTCTGCTACAAATCCTGTCTAGTAGAATCAACCAATTGAAAACTCTACTTGGCCTAACTCACAATATCCCACCTCACCTTGGAAAAATTCAATTAACCCCTACCCTTCACAGTGGCCCAAAACCCAAATTGGAATTAGAATTTGCAGTGCCCCATGGGGATAAACAATCAACCCATGGGAATGGCCCCTCAAACAAAACCCACGTTCCAAGCTCCACTCCAAATGCCCCAAAACCCTCAATGCCAATTGCTCCCCCAATTACCAACCCCACCTCACCCAAATCCTAATAATAGACCGACTCAGCTCATCAAGATTATGGATAATGGGGAAGGGGAAACCAACTCGGTAGGGTGCAAAGAACTCCAGTTGAGATCAGGGCATATAATCTCTCCTGAAGAAAATAACGTTTCTCAAGAGCAGGAGAATGAAAAACAACCAGCAATAACACCCTCGATTGTGGTAATAACAGAAGAAATCGAGCAGGGGGGAAACACAGTCAAATCACAGGATCCTGATAAGGATGCAACTCCTTCCCCTCCATTCCCCGAAAGACTAATGATAGAAAAACCTGTCAAATATCCCAAATTTGACATTGTAGGGGAACTCAAGAATTTATATGTCAATATTCCACTCCTACAGGCACTACAATATATTTCAATTTACGCGAAAACAATCAAGGAACTATGTGGAAGGAAGCCTATTAGGAAGATCAAAAATTCATCATCGACATTTCGCATAGTAGGAGTCTTGTATGGTATGATTCTTGGTAGACAAGAACAAATCAAATATGCATATCCAGGGAATCCCATAGTAACAGTTCAGATCCATGGTTGTTCTTTTCCAAATACACTAGTTGATCTGGGAGTAACCATCAACATCCCAACTATGGAAACCTGCAATACTCTGGGTTTTGACTCCTTCAAACCCACCACAATTATGTTATTATTGGTAGATCGATCAATGGTTCAACCATTTGGCACATTACATGATATAGATATCTTCGTCGACTCTTGGGAATATCCGATGGATTTCCTCATCATAAACCCAAGAAGTGGACTTGAAGGGAATCCACTAATACTGGGCAAACCATGGATTGCAACAACAGATTCATACATAGCATGTCGACCGGGTAATATGACAATTTCTAGAGGAGGTATCACAAAGAATCTCATCTTATATCCTCCTGCCAAGCCAAGCCAAACTTTTGTATATCCACAATTTCCACCACCATGATATCCGGAAAAGGATTTACGAGCCCCTCTCACGCTGGAAGAATCCCTCAGACTTAAAAACCAACTAGAGGATGATGTAATCAGTAGGTTTATTAATAGCCCAGCCACCGTGAGTAACCCAACTTGCCAGGTGATCCAAGTTGTTCTATACTGTGAAGCATAGGGAGACTCGCTGGAATATTTAATGGAACAACAAATTCCAACTACAACTGTTCATAACAAAAAATCTGTTGATATTGCACCAGGGAGGTATCTGACCATCAATGCCAATTTAGATGAACAACAACATCAAAAGCTAATTCAAGTCCTCTCTAAATACCAGCAATATTTTTCATGGGAGTATTCTGATATGAAAGGTGTTGATCCATAACTCTGCACACATCACATTTATATTGAAAAGGATGCTCAACCTATCCGACAACCATAGAGAATATTGAATCACCATCTCAGAGATATTGTTAAGGAAGAATTACAAAAGCTGTTGGATGTAGATTTTATATACTCCATCTTAGATAGTCGGTGGGTTTCCCCATTAGTGATTGTCCCAAAGAAAAATGGGAAATGGTGGATCTGTGTTGACTATAGGGAACTTAACAAAGCCACACAAAAGGATCATTTCCCCTTACCTTTCATCGATCAGGTCCTAGATACTCTGGTAGGAAAGAAATTATTTTCTTTCCTAGATGGTTTTAATGGCTACAATTAGATCCAGATCGCCCTAGAAGATCAAGATAAAACTACATTCACCTGCCCCTGGGGTACCTTTTCATACAGAGTATTACACTTTGGACTATGTAACGCTCCAACCACATTCCAAAGGGCCATCCTGAGCATATTCAACGACATGATCAGCGAAGGGCTTGAAGTCTACATGGATGACTTCACTCCTTATGGTGATGACTTAGACCAAGAACTAAATAATCTGGAGAAGGTACTGGAACAATGTATTTCTACCAGGTTATGTTTAAGCCACAAAAAATGTCACATGATGATGACAGAAGGTGTGGTACTAGGGAATTATATTTTTGTAGATGGAATTAGAGTAGATCTAACAAAAATAGAGGTAATTCTTAATCTACCTACACCACACACACAAATAGAGGTACATAGTTTCCTTGGCACTTCTGGATACTATCATAGATTTATGAAAAATTTTGCAAGAACCACTGCACCTTTACATGCTCTGACTGGTAATTTTTATAACCCTAAAATGCACCACACAGGCTTACCTGGCCTCAGGCCAACTCATGTCTCTTCCTTGCCAAAGCCATGCTGAATAAAACCTTGCAAAACCACTCAAAACAAGCAACCCGTGCCCTAACCTAGCATTGGGCGCGGTGGAATGCTTGCTGGCCTTCTGTTGCACGCGTTGGACCATGGGCTAGCCCACTACAGCCCGCGGTTACCTAACAAAGTAAAAAATCAGGAAATTTTCCATCGGGACGAAAGGCTTTGGGTCAGTTAACTGGAACTCCCCGCCATGCATGGCCGAGAGTTCGTCTAAAACCCTAGCTCCTTCTAGCCTATAAAAGAAGGGGTAGGGGTACTATTCAAAGGAGGAAAATCATAGCAAAGAAACTCTGCCCAATTGCCGAATCCGTTTTGTCCCAACCCTTTAGCCTTTCCTCAAGCTTTAGGAGAATTCAAGCAAAGCAGTTGGAGGACAAAGAAGAGGAGGAGCCCAGGATCAGGATTGAGGAACGGTGGCCGATCTCAGCAATCATTGTAAGTTGGTTCATATTGAGATTAATAAAGAGATGCTTTTCCCATCCCAAATACACGAGTCTTATATGTTTTATGTGATTTGTGTTTAATCTCTAACCCTCTAGTAGAACAATAGCATGCATGCATAGTTTTGTCTTGATTGCAGGATCGCTTTTTGGAAGGAGCAGCAGAAGCAAGGAGATAAAGCTCAACGGAGGATCTACACCAACTGTCGATAAAAAGGTTAGTTGGTTCTTCCCTTGTTTGCTTATGAAAAAGGGTTTTAGGTTAGGGTAGAAGGTTAAAAGTAGTTTATGAAGGGTCATGATCTGCATGCAAGTTTAAGCCCTAGCTTGTTAGTCCATAGGGTAGAATACCCCACAACAGATTACCCCATGCTGGTCCTGATGGAAGAGGCATAGAAGTCTATCCGGGGTTCCATTGGCTGTGGAAAGAATTACCCCAGAACGACATTCCAGAGGATGGAACGGATCCTTGTGCTGAATTCCAAGGTCCTGGTATATGTGCCCCCAGCGCAGGAATAGTACCCTGTGCTGGTGTAAACTGTCCAAAAACAGGTGTGCCCCCAGATGGGAAAGCAGCGGATGTGAAAGTGTTATTACCAAATGTCCCGTTCCAAACAAACGGTGATGAACCTACCAGCTAAGTTTGCGCAGGTGTTCCTTGACTCCCGGCTCCAAAAGGACTTGTGTGTGCAAGCTGCCCAACGGACTGCTGATGCGATCCACCAAGCGACGGGGATGAAGGAGGAATATAACCTCCAACGTAAGGAAAATCATTGAAAGGGACAGTAATGCCCCCAAGTTGAACTTGCAGAGGAGCGTTAGAGCTCCCTGCCCCCAGACCCAAAGTTTGGAATGTGGATGAAGTGAGTGCAGGACTAGTCCCTGAACTAGGCATACCGTATGAAAATGGAGGGCCTGTCACACTAGGTATGTAAGGAGGTGTGGCCACTGTGATAGATGGGGTCGGTCCACTTTGCGACGTAGTTACGGTGGAGACCGTAGTGGACCGGACCACCGACAAAGGCAAGTTAGGAGAAGCTTCTCCTGTGGTAGCAACAGTGATGGGAATGGAAGAGTTCCCAGAGGAAGTAGGAGCGTCTGTTGCCATAGTTGTATGTGGCACTGACAAAAGTTCGGTAAATCGGACTGGTACAATAACCAGTGTCCATGTATCAGTGTTGGAGGTTTCAACCAATCCAAGATTGGCAGTCTATTCCTTAGGGGGTTGTTTGGGATCAAAAGCCCCGGTTGCTTCGAAGGACCCTTGATGGTCCAACTTCCGCCTCAAAGGTGGCGGGGGTGGCTCCAGTATAACCGGCGGCAGGCCCAGAAGCCTTCGTGACCAGTGGAGCTCCGAATCCTCCACTGTATGAGAAGATTCACGACACGCTAAGGTATTCTACATGAACAAACAACAACACACACTAAAAGAAATCCCCTAGAAGATAAATCAATCAAGCACTAAACTAGTTGGAAGAACAGTTACAACAACCAACACTAGAGCAACTTACCAATGCAAGTGCAAATTGAATACGGAAGCACCCTCTGGGTATACTGTACAAAGCATTGGTCCAATGTCCATCCTAGGTACCGCGGTATACCCCCGCAGTCACCTGTGTATGTCCCTAGAAAATATTGGCAACTAGTTTGCCAGCACGTGAACAGTCGCCAGGCGGGTACAGTCGGCAGTCGGGTAGACCACAATGAGCAGGGTATCAAGCCAAAAACCTATCAAGGGTATCGAGAGAAAATGGTCCAGAAGACAACTGAGGACCTTGAATGGATTCAAGACCCACAAAGCTCCGTGGCAAATGCAAACGACGGAATCCCTTAACAAATCCTCAATATGTGTTCTCCACAATGCTCGGTCCAGCTTTGGAGGGGTTATCTCCGCTGCCTTTCCTTACGTGACCTCGTGTTTAGCCCCTGTGTTAGAGGGGGGTCCCCGATAACTTTTTGTAACTAGACTTCTACACTCCCTATTGACAGACTCCAATGTTTAGTTTGGGTGGCCTTGGAGAATTTACTCTCCAACCTATTCCAAGGCCCTATTTCTGAGCTAGTGTATGCAACCTACAAACAAAAAAGTCTATTTGATTTTAATTAGCATTGCTTTTAATGGGATTCTTTAAGTCACAAGGTATGAAAGTGAAACTGATGGTGTGTAAAAAGACTCAAAGCAAAATGAACAAAAATGCTTGGAAACAAAAACTTTTACTAAAATGCAGAACCAACAACTTTTCAACAAAAAGACTTCTTTTCTTTTTCAAATTTACCAAGATTTCATGCAGTAAATACAAAGGACTTTCACTCAGATCTGCGAGCTACTTATACTTGACATGCACTACAAAAACTTATGCAAAAAGACTTCTTTCCTAGCTACTGATGCAACAACACAATCTTCAAACCAAGAAGAAAATGAAACAAGAAATTGTTTTTT
>ML790368.1:442025-477819 GCA_009831015.1 Picea engelmannii | reverse complement strand
GGGGTCTAGGGGCAAGCGGGGGTTCGGGGGCGAAGCCCCCGAAGCAAAAATTGCCTTGTAAAATTATATTGTAATTTCATTGTAAATCTGGACCGTTCATTATAAGGTCGCATATCTAACGATAGAGATTATGTTAGGGTTTTTTTCCCTAGAAGGAAACCCTCTTTTATGAGGGAAATGTATTGCGGCTATGATGATGGTGAATATTGTATTCTAAGAGAGGAGACTGTGAGAGAAAGAAGAGGAATTTACAACGGGTTTTGCTGTAGGTTGTATGCCTTCATTTGTTGGATAATAATAAAGGAAGGACCTGGCAATTTCTCTGGTGGACGTAGCCCACACTGGGTGAACCACGTAAACCTGTGTCTCTCTTGTATTGTGTGTCTTTTGTGTTTTGTTTCTACATTTGTTTTATTTTATTGCTCCGCGGTCCTGTTTTTCTAACACTTATTCACACAGTTTGTGATACAATCTTGAGTGACTTTTCTGTTAATTAGGGATAAATAGAATAGAAAATGATTAATATGTCTTCTAGTTATATTATTGAAGTCGTGATGAATAAATTCTAAAATATGGTTGGAATTGTTTGATTTTGTTACAGGATTGGTTAAATATTGTCAAAACCGAAATAACAAAGGATATCTTGAAGATGCGTGAGCCATTGGAGGTTAAGGATGATTTGGTTTTCTATATTGCAACTTTATAATAGTAAAACAATCCTCAGGATCTTCTAATCCTCAAGATGGCTTGATTTACTCAGATTATTGTATATATAGAGGATAATAGATCTTAAAAGACAATCTAAGAATTATGTTCATGTATTCAGACTCAGAGTTACTCTGCAGAAGCCGTTTTTGTGAACAATGTACCAGCTATGAAGTTAATAAAAGATTTGATCGTTTTCACCATTTCTATATACTGAGTTTCTCGTAGAAATTCTTCTAAGGACCAAGGGCCCAATCTAAAGGAGCTATTATTTCAGCTGTAATTGTATCAGTTTGATTTCTGTTTTATGATTCAATTCCCTTTCACAATAGTTAAGAGAAATGCATAAGCATGATAATGATTTCATATGGTTTGCATACAAAAGATAGATATCTCTCTTGAGTGTCAATGATTGTTGATTCTAATTTCCATTACTATAGTTTTCTGCTTGACAATTGTTGTTGGGAAAATCTCCCTATGGACTAGCAAATAGATTTCAAACTTTGCATGAAGATATAACCGAAGAGAAACTACTTTCTACCCTCATACCTAGATGTAAATCCCCTTTTCTTAGTAAATGTATGGAAAGATCAACCTACCTCATTCCTGACATTTGATGTCGATCCTCTGTTGTGCTTGATTACTTGCTTGCGATACTCCTTCCAAAGCTGACCTGCATCCAAGACAAGCAACAACTATGCATGCATACTACTTATATACTAACAGGTTAGAAATCCAAACATATACTGATCAAACTATAAACAGTTCATGAATTGGGATGGGAAAATAATTTTCTTTATTACTTTGAATGAGTCAGCTTACAAAAGGTGAGACCGGCCACTGCTCCTTGAACCTGATCCTGGGCTCATCTTCTTCTGTCCTCTAACTACTTTGCTTTGAATCTCCTTTGGCATAAGGAAAGGCCAAAGGGTTGGGACAATGGGAATACGTAAATGGGTAGAGTTTCTTTGCTATATTTTTCCTCCTTCAAATGGGACCCCTACCCCTTCTTTTATAGGCTAGAAGGAGCTAGGTATTTGGATGAACCTTCAGCCATGCATGGCCGAGAGTTTCAGTTAACTCACCCATAGCTTTTGTGTTCCATCGGCAAATTTCCTTTTTTTGTACTTTTGTCGGTCCATGTGGGTTGTTTTGGGTCAGCCAGCGTGTACACGTGTGCAGTAATGGATTAGGGCGCATGGGCCTTTATAAAAGAGGATTTTCAAAGAGTTGTTCAACAGTGCTTTAGAAAAGAAGGGATATGAGTTGGCTTGATGCCAGGTAAGCATGTGTGGTGCAATTTAGGGTTATAATAGATGCCCCCTAATCTGTGAGGTCAGAAGAGCATCTGATGGCCGAAATACATTACCAATATTTACTGATGTGTCGAACAAATGAGCCCAAGGACCAGGAACCGGGAGGTGTCGTCTTCAAAATAACAAATGTCTCACAGAGGCAGGCATGCCCATGCTCAGGATAAAATAGAACCATTTCTAGCAATCAAATACACTGTAGATCCATGTTAAATAACTATAAAGAGTAGCCGCAAACAATACATAGTGGAGCTACATCTCAAAATCAAAAAGATATACATATAGAGTATCCATATTCTAGAAGCTAATTCGGCATGATGGCTGAAGATGAGATCTTCAGAGCTCGAGCAAAACCTTCAAAATCTTCAAAACTCGAGTAGGAGTGTAATATGAATGTATGATTGCACTACCCAGAGGTCTTTGACGGCTCATCGGTCATGGACTTGATAATCTTGATGATCAAACTGAAGGCTTCAGTGATTTCGAACAAGGACTTGATTATATGTTCAGGATGGTCGGGTATGAGGACAAGAGACATATTGCAGAGGCACCAACTTAGGCTTGGTGACAAACTTCCCTTGGACAATAGCATGACAAATGATGAGACTCAGGCAAAATGTATGTTAATCATAAGTCTACGAAGCAGGAGGCAACGCAAACTCTCCATATGTTTGGAAGGATAACCAAACGATGGAGGACACAACTCTATATAGCGAGAAAAAATTCCTAAGGTTGTACTACATCCCATAGTCTAATGAACAAATGGACAGATGTGGTTTATCCAAGGGCGACTCATTATGCTACCAATAAAGAAAATACTTTTCCCTTCCTCTTTTTGGGGTATATTTTATTTTTTTGTTCTTTTCAATAATTGTGGAAAAAGAATAAAGGAATATTACGTTACAAGGGAGGAGTGAGTGTTGCAAACATACAAGCTCAAGGCACAAGGACAAGACTGATGTTCTAGTAAAATGATACCCTTGAAAAATCCTCCAGGGGCCAAAGGTGTTAAGATGCATAAGCAACTTGTTACAAGGCTGGTGTATAAGGTATGCAAACGCGGTTAACAAAACAAACAATGACAATGTTCTTAGATGTAAGTTTAATGAGCCCAGAGAAGGTAAGATTGATGGTTTTTCATATTTAGAGAGTCTGAAAAAACATAAAAGGAGACTCCATTGGGATACCTTTTTCGAAGATAGTCTAGTTAGTTCGAAAAAGGGTAAACTAGCACCGATTAGATGTCGATTCAAAAACATTTTAATGAGTGTGACAAGGACAAGATCACTTGGCTATTTTTTCATTTTTAAGGAGTCTGAAAAAATCTTAACTATGGACTATGTTAGGAATATTCTTCTGGAACAATTTAATGAGTGTGAAAGAATAAGGTCACTCAACGATCTTTTCAATTTTAGGGAGTCTGAAAAGAGCTTAACTATGGACTTTGTGGGGTTTCCTTTTTTGTAAGTTTAGTCCCTTAGGCCCGAAAAAGGGATAAAATTATACCTGAGAGTACTCTTCTATAGAGCTGAAGTTCCATAGAGTATACCTTTGTTTGTACAGTTGACCGTTCAGACCGAAAAAGGGGTAAATTACCGTCAGACAGACATGACTTCAAATTTCATTTTAAGAAGCGTGAAAGGCCACAAGATTGCTCGACAATATTTTCATGTTTAGAGGGTCTGAAAAGGGCTTAAAAGAAGACTCATTATTTTTTTGGAGTCCTGAGGGTGAGATCAAGAGCGAAGAAGAATCATGCAAATGAGGCTCAAACTCATATTTAGGAAAGACTATAAGGACTCCCGAGCCTACAGTGTTTTAGAGACGGCATGGACACCATAATGCAACCAGGACCCACCTAGGGCATCCATGTTCTGGTAAGCTCTACCGCCAAGTTGCGACACTTATAAAGAAGATATGATGGTTTCATGTCACAAATTGATGGGATCGATCCTATGGTAGAGGAAAAAGACAACGAGACACAAAAGTCGGGGTAATAACCTAACCTATATCCTCAAGTTGATTCTTGGAAAAAATTTCATGGACCGTCAAAATTTCCTCAAAACTCAAAAAAACTGTCCCAAAACTCGATCAAATCCCTCCCATATAACTCCTGAATCACTCTAAATGGTTTTTGGTATAAAGAAACTGATAAGGGAGGCCAAAAAAGTGACAAAAAGAGGCCAAAAAGATTATAAATAGAAGCTGGCAGCTCATTATCACCATTACTGATTTGGAAATTGACTCTGAAGCCAAAAGACCCCCTTTGATAAAAATGGTGATTCCGAGAGCTACAGTGGACGAAACGAACTTCCGCTTGGACCAAGTAAGTACAAACTCCCCTATATAGCTATTTAATTCGTTATTTTTTCTTTTGATTTCATTTTTTGGGTGGGCATTGACCTTTAAAAGGTCAGCCCTAGGTCCACACGGGTTGTCTCTGGATAGGCCACATGTACACTTGGGCAGAGTAAACCCTGCCCACATGTACACATGACTGTCACCTAGACAGCATGCATGGACCCCCTTTTATAGACAAAAATAAAAATCACTCACTCACCCTCCTGAACTTTGTTATGTTGGCAGGATGTATGTCCATTGGAGGGAAAGGGAGCATGAAGAAACTAGTGAGTTGGTTGTGGGAGATCCGAATGTCGTGGTTGCATTGATGCAATGTAGTTTACTAAAGTTCTTCCTGTGTCCGTTTATGTGAGTGCAACCGAGGCTACTGAATGCCTTGGTTGACTATTGGAACCCTGATGCAGAGGCCTTCATGCTAGAGGGGTAATCACTGGTGCCCACCACCGAGGATATCTACTTTTGACTGGCCTCTCAAGGAGAGGGGAACCAGTCAATTTCAAGATGTTTCCATCGGGGCCTCTTAACATAGTGGATTTGATAGCCCTACACTGTGAGGCTGGGACAAACCGTTTGAGCTCCTAAGTGCCCATAAGTAATATCATTGACCTATCACTGCAAGTGATATTATTTCTTATTGGGTGGATTACCAGTTTAGCAGCCTTACATCAGGCGTCCCACACACAGATGAATTGTGCCATCCAGTGCTTGAATGCACAAATTTTTGACTGGAGTACCACACTACTGGAGTGTATGAAGAGGCAATTGATAGATTGTTGTCAGCGGACACAGAGGAACTTTAGGTTCGGGATGATTTCGTGTTCATTATTTTTTGAGAGAGTTCCGACATATAGTCCTCAGGAACTAGTACAAGGACATCCAGCCTCTTTTCCTACTATATGTAGATGGGCAGTATTACTGCCGCGACAGGGTGGTGGAAGGACCAATGATTCCTTCGATGATGACTTTTTTGCATGGCCTTCATGGAAGATCCCTATGATCGAGGATTACCCATATGAAGGGATAGACTTTCTAGAGATCCTGAGATACCCGTGCCTCCTGGTGAGGAGTGAGGGGAGATGGGTAAGTCTCCACCTTTGTAGTTCTTTTTTTGTTGTATATGTAATTTTTATGTCGTTTTTGTTATATATATCATTTTTTTATATATACCAGAGTATTTGATGGATATACGTTTGTTGCATGCAGATGTGGGACCAGTGCAACCTGCCGATTATGAATAGAAAAAGCATCGTCCTCAGCTAGAAGCCGCAGCTACCGCTACCGAGGGACCAACAGTAGCAAGAAACCTCCCAGATGGGGAGGCTGAGAGGGTAGTTAGACGAGTTGAGTGGAACTTTACTACACTCACTTGCATAGTCCCGATGGCAGAGATAGAGGACATGCCGCCATCCATGCAGCCTCATGTAGTGGGAGCACCTTAGACGTGGGTCTGATTGTTTAGGCATTTATCCCATGCCGTGGACCAGTATAACAGGGCCCATAGGCCCTGAACCTAGTTAGACTTTTTACGTGCCACGAGCACTACTTGTATATAATTTTTGAGGGCATAAGCCCTATGACTCATTATTCATCCTATTTTTTAGGCGCTTGCGTCCATCTATGTAGTCTGGTTACTTTATGATATTATATATGTTTTTTTGTTCTTTTGTGTCTTATGGATTATGTGTGCAAAAATGTATTTACATGCTTATGTCAAATGTTATTTCAGATGTGTGCAAGATGCCAATCTAAAATTTGATTAGCTAGAGTATCTGTAATTTGGTTTAATCTCCTAGGAACATGAAAATATGTAATATAATCAAAGTTTCATTCTAAGAGACGTACCCTAAGGAATCATTGGTGTAAGGTTGGATCATGAACCCAGTATACTTTGTTTAATTGAGACACAACCAGTTGAGCATTGAGATAGACCCAGAGATGAGAGATGCTCAATGACAAGGTGTCATGAAGCAACTCAATAACTGCACTATACTCGATGACATTATTTGTGGTGTCACCTAAGCATATACTTCTAGAAGATAAAAACTAGCCCTGAGGTGTAAATATTACCCAAGCTGTGAAGGCAAGCCTCTGAGTGTGCCAACTAGCACCATTTGCATACCCAACGAACACTTCGGAATCACTTGATATCTGCCATATTGACGAAACATAACATCGATGACACATCCGTAATATTAAAAGAAACTAAAAAGTAATAGTATAAAGACTATACATATGTTACAAAAAGTTACCCACAGTGACCTGCCTATGAGTAATACTTCTTGAGGTAGAGCCCATTTCTAGGCTCCGCCAAAGCATTCCCTTCAAAATAAACCAGATGATAAGTGCTCTTTTTTAGCACCTCTTTTATGATGAAGGGTTCGAACCACATGGGTTTGAATTTTCCTGCCCCCAAGGGGTCCTTATCTTGGTCATCGACTAGGACAAGGTCGCCTTCAGAGAAAATCTGAGGACGAATGAACCTATCATACTGACACTTGACCTTATGTTTGTGATCCTCGTTGGCCAGGGCCACATCACGATGCTGCTCATCGAGCTGCTTAAGGTGTACTAATCATTCTTCAAGTGGAGAAGTGTCTGCAATAATTGTAATGCCAATTTTAGATATGGGATCTGACATTCGATGGGAAACACTGCCTCCAGCCTGTAAATGAGTTGAAAAGGTGAGAAACCGGTTGCAGTCTTAACATATGTTCAGTAATCCCATAATGTCGAGTATAACATCAAATGCCAATTTGACTTGGCTGAGTTGATAGTTCGTTGTAGAATAGTCTTAAGAGTTTTGTTTGCAACTTCCACCTTCCCATTGGCTTGAGGGTAGTAGGGTGATGAATGATCCTGCTGTAACCCAAGCTTTGATGTTAATTTGGTCATCATTTGGTTCTAAAAGTGACTTTCATGGTCAGTAACAATATCTCACGGGATGTCGAACCTTGCTATGATCTAGTTGAATAAAAAGAGAGTTGCAGTCTCTCCATCATCTTTAAACGTTGGCATAGCTTCGACCCACTTAGTGAAGTAGTCTACAGCTACGATGATATAGCGGTGCCCCCTTTCTGAAGGGGGGTTGCAAGTAGTGTAATCAATCCCCCACTTGGTGAAGTGACCAAATGTGATGACAGGAAACATGGGAGTAGGATGTTCCCTCATCTTCCGAGAGAATATTTGGCACAAATGGCACTTCTTGACCGATTCTATACAATCTTTGATAAGTATCGGTCATAAGTAACCTGCTCGTAGAATCTTTTGGACTATTGCCAACCTAGAAAAATGACTGCCATAAGCTCTGGTATGGCAATCATTGAGCACAATGACTGCCTCCTCATGTGTGAGACATTGACGTAAGATGCAGTCTACACCTCTCTGATACAATGTATCATCGAGTATGAGATAATTCTTAGCCTGATGGTGTATACGACGATGCTCATCATGAGAAGCAGAAGTGGGGCACTTCAAATTCTGGAGATAGATAAGTATATCTCCGTACCAGGGATCTGAAGATGTGATCAAAAACATATCTCCCCAGATAGGCGATTCTTTAGGCACAACGTCACCTAACTCAACCGAAAGTTCCGAAATAAGCTCTGTGAAGACCAAAGACTTTTTGGACTTTGCTGAAACGAAGTCTAAGTCAAACTCCTGGAGGATGACTATCCATCTACTACTTTTTCCGCCTATAACCCGTCATGTCAACATGTACTGGAATGGATTCACGACAACAATGATGGTGGTCTCGCGAAACAAAAAATAATGATGGAACCATTGAACAACATGAACTGCTGCCAACGCTAGTTTTTCGATATGAGAATAATTGAGTTTCGATCCTACGAGGCCTCAGCTTAGGTAATAGATCACGTATTTTGAGAACAAATCATATTCCTGAACTAAAACCATGCCAATGGTTGACTCTGCGGCAGCCAGATATAATAAGAAATCTTTGTTATAGTTAGGTGGTCGTAGTAGAGGGGTCGTTGTGAGGGCATGTTTTAATGCATCGAAAGAGAGTTGAGTGGCATCATCCCAGTAGAAAGGAACGTCTTTCTTTAGTAAGTGCATAAATCCCTTGGTGATTTTGGCATAGTTGGTGATGAAGCATCGTAAAAAGTTTGCCTTGTCTTGTAGACTCTGAAGTTGAAGAATTGTGCATGGGGGAGGCAACTGGATTATTTCCTCCACCTTGAGAGGATCGACCATGATCCCTGTTGTTGATATGATGAAACCTAACAAACATCCTAATGTTACGTAGAAGCTACACTTGTTTGGATTCAAGTGAATCCTAAAGTAGCGACAATGTTCAAAGATAAGTCTAAGGTGTGTGGGATGATCCATTCTCTTGCGAGATCGTGATGCTAAATCATCTAGATAGGCCTCGACTATATGCTTGAGATCATGAAAAGAAAAAGACATGGCCCGCTGGAATGTGGCTCCAGCATTTTTAAGACCAAAGGGAATCTTACGATATGCGATTGTACCCCACGGACAAATGAATGCCATTTTGTGTTGGTCTTCAGGTTTGATTTGGATTTGATTATATCCAGAGAAACTGTCCATGAAAGAAAAGGCTTCACAACCAACACATTCATCAATGATCTGGTCGATGAATGGTGTTGTAAAATTATCTTTGGGACATGCCTTGTTCAAATCACAGAAATTGGTACATACATGAATCATGCCTTGTTTTTTATTGACCAGAATAGGATTTGACACCCATTGGGTCAAATGGATAGGATAGATAAAACCTACCTTTAGCAATTTCTCAACCTCAATATTGATGGTCACTGATTTCTTAGGATTAACTGGATGAAGCTTCTGTCGAACAGGCTTGGCATCAGGATACGTTGTGATTTCATGTTCAACTATTTTTGGATCGATACCTGGCATTTCCTCATAAGACCAGGCAAAAACGTCATGAAATTTTTTGAAAATATTTGTGTAGATTTGAATCTCTTCGAGAGAGAAATACGCTCCAATGAAGATGTTTTCCACGACGCCAGGGTTTCAAGAGATGTTTATTGGTATATTTTCAGTGATAGTTTCCATATTACCCTCAGCATAAATTTCATGTGTAGCTAAGATATTAATAGGACACAACTGATCTCCTGTCATGGTCACGGTGAATTCTCCTGCTTCGATTCGGCTTAACTCTAGGAGAAAATATGATCTGTGATGAAGATCTTCCCAAGGTTTTTCCGGACTAGTCATTGCTTCAATTACTACTTCATCAGAAGGCAAGACTAAGTCTAAAGAATCGATGTTAGTGAGAGAACCCTGAGCCCAAATAGGCTTTAGAAGTGGATCTAACTCTTGTGCAGGAGTCGGATCAATGTTAGCTGAAGCTTGCTGAACTAAAGAGTACCCTACTTCAGTGGTAGACAAGGGCATGGACATGCCTGGGTGCCATGTCTCATCCATCATGGTCGATGGGGAAGGAAGTATCCATGGATCCTCGAAGTAAGTCGTGCGGAACGACAAAACTTGAAAAATCTCAACCTTATGGTGATTGGATATAAATTTAATATCATCGTGAGGAGGTGGGTAATCGAGGGTACCCATCAAGGATGGGAATAAACCAAATCCTACATTGACAACACCTGGTTGAGGATTATCAATAATCAGGACCGTGGATGCCCCCAAAGCTGGGTCAGGTCTGGAGAAAGACAATTGATCGATGGTCACTATCCGGCCCTCGTGTGGAAACAACAAGACCTAGAAAACTGTAGCAACCACAGCTTGCATAGAATAAGTCCAACTCCATCCTAACAATAGGTTATAGTCGAGGGGAGCATCGACTACCTCTACTTCAACACACACGGTTTTCCCTGCTAACTGCATGGGGAAAGAAAGAACGATGCCATGTGGTCCGAATGAACGACCGTCGAAAGTAGTGAGGAGAGTAGGTGATGGAGACAGAATAGGCTGGCCAATGGCCTTCCAACATGCCAATGACATAACACATGTCAAGGAACCCTCGTCAACCACCGTGCGAAAGATATTCCATGTAAAAGTTTTCGTGGGATAAGCCACTACTATTTGAAACGCTACATGGTAAGGCAGACGAGGTTTTAAGTCAGTTGTATCTAACATGATGGTACCTAGATTACAAGTCTCAATAGAGCCCAAAGTGGTTAACAAGGATTTCCTCTGAGAAGGGGATATTTGGAGGACCTCCAAAGTAGACATCTCACAAGGGGTTTGTGATAAATCTTCCACCACAGAGTAGTTCTAGGTGGCCCTTGCGTTTGGGTTATGAGAAGCTTTTTTAAATGAACCTTTTGGAATGTGTGTCATTGTTTCTTCGAATGTCTTCTCAATATGTAGAGGAAGAGATGGGAGGTCAGCTTCTTTACCCTTCTCAGAAGCGCTTGGTTTACTATAATTGCATGCTCTAGTTGATATGAAAGCATCACCCCTAACCATATATATGTTCACGGATGCGGGGTTGTTTGGGGGCAGGTAGTTTCTTGGCTGCCTCCTTCCATACTTGCAGAGGCTTGAGTTAGATTTTTCCCATGTTGAAATGGATTAGTCAACACCGCCTGCTATTGCCGCGTGACAAATTTTTGGGCCTCTGCAAGTCGAGGACATAGATGGGTCAGGTGTTCTTCCACGCACAAGTTGCATGGATACCTCGCCTTCCGTTTTTCAGTGTTGTCCCCGCCAACATTATCATTAGGTTTTTTATCCCCCTTACCCTTCTTTTGTTGTTTTTTCTTCCCTTTGGCTGTTGGGTGGTCTTGGGGTTAGTCAAATGAACTATGTGTACTTTGGACGTTTTGGTAGAGGGAGCAGCCAAAGCAGTAGTTTGGTTGGCCGCTGTGTGTTGTATAGATAATTGTTGCAACTGCTTTGTCAATTGATCAATAGGCTTTGTTTGTGCTGAACCGACAATACCATCGGCATGTGGTCCAGCTCTCTGTCCAGTTTTATCTAGTATTGAACATGGCACATCTGGCAAGATGTTGTATAATAAACTAGACTGAGAATAGATGAGCTCAAACTGTTGAGCCCTCATGATGGCATATTCTTCAGAGAAAACTCCTGATGTTGCAACGTATTTGGATAACTGCGGGACCAAAGACTTAATGAACCACTCAAGCAGGAATGTTGGTGGGACCGGTACCTTGATTAAACTCTTTTGGCATCTCCATTCTCAGATGTGATCAGAGATATGGTCCACTGTTGTTTGTTTGAAATTGGCGAGCAACTCTGTGCCAGCAATGTATCTCACAGGTAACTGGAAATGGTTCAGGAAATCCATTGCCAATTCACCAAAAGAAGAGTATCTTGAGTGATCAAGCTCAATGTACCATTTCACAACACTCCCAATGAGAGTACGTTGAAACAATCACAGCTGTACGGAGTCATCTTTCAATGAGTTAGATGAGCACCAAAGATGGAAGGTAGTCACACGATCTCCTGGATCTTCGTTAGGCTTGGATTCGAACTTTGGAATGTCTGAAGGAAACTCCGTCAGCATAGGAGGCCAATGCGGATTGTGACAAATAGGGTCATTTAACAACCTTGTCAAATCTGGCAAGTGTAAAGTCGCTAGGAACGGTAGTTTGGGTTGCTGTTGATAACCTGGGAAAAAGGGGCCTGGAGTTTGACTGGCACCAGGTTGCTAGGAAAAGTTTGGCTACTGGCCCAGATTTTGGTAGAAACCATGGCTCTGGCTAGTGTATGGATTTTGCATATGTGGAGACATCATTGGATAATTTCCCAAATAGGACATAGATTGTTGGTCATGCATTATATTCGAAGGAATTTGGGAGGGATTACCCCATACCGGTCCCGTGGGGATAGGCATAGTAGTTTGTCTGGGGTTCCATTGATTGTGGAAAGAATTACCCCAGATCAACATTGCCGAGGAGGGAACAGACCCTGCCCTGAATTCCAAGGTCCTGCTAGGTTTTCCCCCTGTGTAGGAATAATACCATGCACAGGAGTAGATTGTCCAAAAATGGGGTTGCCCCCAGTCGGGAAAGTGATTGACGAGAAGGTGTTGTTACCAAACGTTATGTTCAAAGAAAATAGTGTTGAACCTACCAGCATACTATGCGAAGGTGGTCCTTGACTCCCCACTCCAAATAAACTATTGTGTGTAGGTTGCCCGACGGATTGTTGATGCGAGCCACCGAGTGAAGGGGACAAAGGAGGGATATGACCTTCTCCATAAGGAAAAGTGTTAAAAGGAGTAGAAGTGCCCCCCATGTCACCTTGCAGAGGAGCACTAGAGCTCCCTACCCCCAGACCCAAAGTCTGTAAAGTGGAGTAGGAAAGTACAGGACTTGTACCTGAACTAGGAATCTCGTATGAGAATGGAGGGTCTATTGCACTTGGTGTGAAAGGGGTTGTGGCCGCCGCCAAAGATGGAATCAGACCACTGTGCGAATTAGTTTCAATCGAGACCATGGTGGCTCGAACCGATGACAGTGGATTAGGAGATGAAATCTCTCCTGTGGTGACAACCATGGTGGGAATTGAAGAATTCCTAGAAGGAGTAACAACATTTGCTTCCATTGTTGTGTGCAACACTGTCTGGCGCTCATAAAATTGAATTGGTACAATGAAAGGTGCCAATAGATCAGTGTTTGGGGTTTCAACCAAGCCAAGAGCGGTTGCGTCAAGGTCCAAAATGGTCGATTCCTCCAGGTTTTGGTCGGGCACAATGGTTTGTAACCCGGTCGCTTCAAAAGACCCTTGTTGGTCTAGCTTTCGCCATAATGGTGGCGGGGGTGGCTCCAGTATAACCGACGGGAGGCCAATAAACCTTCATGACCAGCAGATCTCGGGATCCTCCACTATGTGAGAAGATCCAAGACACTCTAAGGTAGTCTAAATGTTCAAAAGTAACACACACTAAAAAAATTCCCTAGAATATAAGACAGGAAAACACTAAATTAATTGGAAGAATAGTTACAACAACCAACACTAGAGAAACTTACCGGTGCAAGTGAAACTCGAACACGGAAGAACCCTCCAGGTATACTCTGCAAAGCGTGGCTCATTGTATGTCCTAGGTATCATGGTATACCCCCACAGTCACTTGTGTATGTCCCTAAAAAGATTGGCAACTAGGTTTCCAATGCACGAACAGTCATCGGGCGGGTATAGTCGAAAGTCGGGTAGGCCAAAATGAGCAGGGTATTGATCCCAAAACATGTCAAGGGTATCGAGAGAAAATGGTCTGAAAGACAACTAAGGACCTTGAATGGATTCAATACCCACGAAGCCCCGTGGAAAATGCAAACGATGGAATCCCAAAACAAGCGCTCTATACATGTTCTCCACTACGATTGGTCCAGCTTTGGAGGGGTTATCTCCACTACCTTTCCACACACAACCTCATGTTTATCCCCTGTGTTAGAGGGGGGTCCCAGATAACTTTCACGACACTGGACTTAGACATTCCCTATCTCAGACTCCAATGTTTGATTTAAAATGGCCTTGAAGAGTTTCCTCTCCAACCTAATCCAAGGCCCTAGTCCTGAACTAGTTGGTGAACCCTACAAACATAAAAGTCTAGAAGATTTTAAATTTAGCGTTAATTTTATGGCTTTGTATTATGTCAAGGGGTATGAAGGTGAAATTGATGATGTGTAAAAGACGAAAGCAAAAAATGAATAAAAAAGCTAGAAACAAAACTTTTACTGAATGCAAAATTTCAACAACTTTTCAAAAGAAATATTTTTAATTTTTCTAAGATTTTGGACAACAAACTCAAAGGAATTTCACTCGAATACGAGATACTTATGATCTAAGTGAACTGCAAAAACTTATGAAATAAAAGACTTTTCCCTAGCTTAATAATGCAGAAACACACTTTTCAACCAAACAAAAAAATAAAAAGAGATTTTTTTTTATTTAAATGCTAGTAAAGAAAGAAAGGAAAAATACCGACATGCAAAAACCAAGAAAAACAATTATGGACTAATCGCAGATCGCAAAGAATCAGATTAAAAAATCACACTCTAGAAATTAAAAAAAAAATGATTCTCACACTTGTCTAAAAATCGTAAAAATTCTTTTCTTTTTATGACAACTTTTTAAATGAGAAAAATAAAGCTAAGGGTAAGATTAATCATAAGCTACTGACTGCTCAGATAGAGATTCAAGCACCTGAGAGGAATAATTCTTATCAAGGGAAAGGATGAATGCCTTACCCTCAACAACAAGTATCATGTACAAGCACACGACTGTCACTTTAACAACATGCATGTGAATGTGTGTTGGATAGAGATAGAGGGCGTGTACACGCGGACTGACCTTGTACATACCGCGTGTATATCTAAAATCTAAGAAAAGGGAAGACAGAGGACCCAAAACTAGGAAGAGACCACTGATATTGATAACTAGGATCCCTTGAAGGCTTGAACACTCTTTTTGACAGAAAAAAATAATGTAAGGAAAAACTGATAAGGAAAAAACAATTTGAGATAGGACTGTTAGCAAACAAGACTCAGACAAAATTCCAGAAAACCCCCTGAGAATGTATGATTCTGATAGGGAAGAGGATGACTTCTTTTGAAGTTCTCTGAACTGTACATGCTACTTCTACCTCTTTAGCTAGCGTTCACACACGGACTGTAAGAGAGTAGGGTGCGGGCACATGTGTGCAGACCTTATGTAGGCCATGTGTACCTCTATGGCTCCCAAAAAACATAGTCAAGCAAAATACAGGGAAAGCTGGTATGGAAAACCAGACTCCCTGCTAGCTCAGACCTTACAGAAACTAAAAGAAAAAAAACAAGCAAGAAAAATTAGTCTATAAAACTACCCAAAAACTAAATAAAATTCCAGGAACCCTAGAGAGTCTCCCCAGTATGGTTGCCAATTTTGTTGTTGGGAAAATCTCCCTACGGACTAGCAAATAGAGTTCAGACTTTGCATGAAGATATAATCGAAGAGAAACTACTTTCTACCTTCATCCCTAGATTTAAATCCCCCTTTCTTAGTAAATGCATGGAAAGATCAACCTACCTCATTCCTGACGTTTGATGTCGATCCTCCATTGTGCTTGATTACTTGTTCATGATACTCCTTCCAAAGCTGACCTACATCCAAGATAAGAAACAACTATGCGTGCATGCTACTTATATACTAACGGGTTAGAAATCCAAACATATACTGACCAAACTATAAACAGTTCATGAATTGGGATGAGAAAAACATTTTCTTTATTACTTTGAATGAGTCAACTTACAAAAGTTGAGACCAGCCACTTCTCCTTGAACCTAATCCTGGGCTCCTCTTCTTCTGTCCTCCAACTGCTTTGCTTTGAATCTCCTTTGGCACAAGGAAGGGCTAAAGGGTTGGGACAATGGGAATACGTAAATGGGTGGAGTTTATTTGCTATATTTTTCCTCCTCCAAATGGGACCCATACCCCTTCTTTTATAGGCTAGAAGGAGCTAGGTATTTGGATGAACCCTTGGCCATGCATGGCCAAGAGTTTTAGTTAACTCACCCATACCTTTTCTGCTCCATTGACAACTTTCCTTTCTTCGTGCTTTTGTCGGTCCACACAGTCTGTTTTGGGTTAGCTAGCGTGTACATGTGTGTAGTAATGGATTAGGGTGTGTGGGCCTTTATAAAAGAGTATTTTCAAAGAGTTGTTCAACAGTGCTTTGGAAAAGAAGGGATATGTGTTGGGTTGATCCTAGGTAAGCATGTGTGGTGCAATTTAGGGTTATAACAACAATTCCTCATGTTTTCATACGCATTTTTCCTTTTACTTAAGATTCGCATTATCTCTTCCTTTTGAATAGGTTACAATTTCCATTGCTTTTAGTTAAAGTTACACTTGTTGTTCCTTTCCATTCAGTTATGATTTTTTTCCCTTACAATTAGATTACAATTGCAGTTTCTTTCTATTAGAGTAGTTCGCTATTTCCTTTCCAACAATTCAATTCCTAGTTAATAGTCAATTCTGCAAGTCTTTACTCAAATTCAATCATTAGTTTTCAGTTAAATGAATTTAGCAGGTTAGCTAGTTCATTTTCATTCACAGCATGCTAGCAATTAGATTTCAATTCTGTTAAGTAATATCTTAATCTTAGAATCTTTAAATGAACATTTGAGGAACTTGATTGTGGATAAACTCAGGTTTGCTTTAGCTACACGATTTTAGCCTCTACAAGCTATCTGCATAGAATTTGTTGATGTTCTTGAGATAAAAGATGAATCCTCGGGTTGATAAATTAATGTTAAAACTAAGGCTGTTTTAGGACATCTTTAGAGCCCAACACCAAGCTACATGTGCATGGGGTGCTACGATACTCAAACAAGAGAAAAAGTGAAATTCATGAAGGTTATTGTTACGAGGGGAAAACTCTCTATGGCCAAGGGTAAACCACAACAGACAGGTATGACTGCAGAAATCAACTCAATTCCATTGTACTCTATAGAAAATAATGTGCAAGATAAGAAAGAGGCCTAACTCAATCCAACGTTCGATGATGTTCCACCATTGACCACTTCGACCCAAAGCTTTATACGTTTGATAAGTTCTTAAAAACAAAACAAAGCAAGTATATAGTGACAATATAAAGGGGTTAACACATCAGATAGCATAATCCATTAATAAACATTACAAACATGCCCATGGATAATAATCATATATTTGTATGATACCAATAGGAGGGAAAAGGAGTATTTCTATTAATAATTGATCAACAAAAGTGACAACATTACAGACTTTTGTGTCGACACAGTTTGAAGCCAAGAAACCAAGTTCCTTCCAACTGGGACTCCACCACTTCAATTCTCCTCCAAAAGAAAGCTCAAAGGAGAGAGAGAATGAGGTTCTATCAACAATAGGGAAAGAGATTGGGGGATGAACATTGTGTTCATACTTGAGGGACAAAGGGATGCAGACTCAATATGAAGTAATTTCTCCATAGTAAATTTGCTCTCAAATTTGAATGCTTTCTCCTTTTTTTCCATATCTCAAAATTGCGCTCTTATATCTTTCAAAATACAACTAAAGGGTCGAGTTGAAACGTTTCCAATATATGGAAGTCCAAAGATCAGAGATATCATGTCGTTACATGGAAACCCGACTCCATTTTTGTATTTTCTAGCACAAATCTCGATGTATGTGGGTTGTAGTGGAGCAGCCTATGTATACGCTTTTTGTATAGCTAATAGGGCACATACATGTGGAAAAATGTGTATTTTTAGCCCTAGATTCATCAAAAAGGGATGATAAGGTTGCATAGGGAAATGGAAAAAGGCCCTCTATGAAAGATAACAATGGTGAGGAAAATATTTCTATAACACATGCCCCCTAATGTGTGAGATCAGAGGAGTATCTACGATGGCTGAAATACATTATAAATAACCTAGGACTGGACTGGTAGAGAACCAGCTGGATGAACTCGATTTCTCATTACATTCTATACTGACTTTGCATACATGGCTACCAAGAATACAATGTAGATCCATGTGGGAAATATACCAAATAAGTGTTTGTGTCCATGAATAGGTAGATACAATTGGGTTTATATGCCAAAAGTTGTAATAGTCATGAACAAGGCCTAGTGAAACCAATCTCAAAACCAATTTGAAGATACCTGTATACCATGGAGTACAATCTGATCTCCCATGATCACTAAAGTCGAAGAGGTTTTGGTCTAATGAAAGGGAAGCAACAACTCAAGAAAGTTGTGGCCACATAGTGATGTCTTCAAGTCTTCTTCACTACCCACCAAGGGTGCAAGTCTACATCATGTGAATAAAGGAGTTGAGGTCAAACATAATGAGACATCGTTTGATTACTGGTCATTGAGGTATACCATTAAAAAATGTGAGACAAACAACCAATCATGAAAGTAGGTATCAAGGCACCGAGTACATTCCTACAAGTGTGAATAAAGGATTCAGTGTCGAACACTCGAGAAATCCATTAATCAGGAGACATTGATGTATTCCCATCTGTCAATGGCGAGAGAGCCTACCACTAATGACTGCAAGTCTCATGTTACTCATATAAATCTACGTCTCATATCTAGAATAAATGAGTTGAATTCGATGGAAAGAGACTCGATGAAAGGAGAACATTAAGGAATTTCTCATAAGTCAGTACGAGGAACCAAGTAGGATCTTCATGATTTGGTGGAGATCGAACGAAGAACATGTTCACGAACCAATGACCCTATGCGTCTTTTGCGTGTATCAAATGCAAGCGGTACATGAAAAAGACCCTCTGAATAGAAATCAATGATGAAAACTACTGACAAAGGCAAGGAAACCACCAATAAGGCTAATGGCATTCAAGACACTACACAAATCCCAAAGTGTGAGTAGATGTCTTGCCATCGAACACAAGGGAAACTACCCAGTCAACGATCAATGATGAAATGTCGATTTCTAGGTTCAAGGTGACCTACCGATGATGCAAGTAGGGCCAGGGTGCATGAAAATACCATAGTATCATGTGATTCTGAGACAAACTAAGGGTATGGACGATATGCAAAGTCAATATTTCTGAAGAGTATCCGACACAGGTTGATAGACTTCCTTTGAACAAGAGCATGAGACATATGGTGGAATTTGGTAGCATAGGATCAATGATGTGACTATTAGATGCAGGAGGCATCAATAATGTCCTCTATAGGGATTGGAAGAGTAACTAGTCGGTAGAGAAAACTCTGTAATGAGATTAGCTTCCTAAGGCCATGCTAAACCCAAAATTATGATGACACAAGGACTCAATAATTTTGTGCTATGTTCAAAGGCGACACAACTGCTACCAATTATAATATCGTACTCTCTTTCCACCTGTATTTTTTTGTTTTTTCATAACAAATGAATGTTATGATACAGAGGAGGAAATGAGTGTCACAAGTAAGAAAAAATAGTTCCAGCTGTGGAACGTGCCTATGCTCAATGCAAGGAAATGCATGTGGGAGATGGACACTCGGGGTGATTTTCCCTCCAAGGTATAGGGTGTCAAATTGTGAAGGATATAAACAAGGCTTTGCTTGGTTGAGGATGCAAAAACTGCTTAGGAAACGGTTTATAATTCGAGGCAAGAACCTGCTAAAGGCTCAATACTGAAAGCGAGGGCATGAGATGCAATCACAACTTAACGCCAAAAAATATTTTTTTTTATGTATTGTAGTCTACTTGGTGTGAAAAAGGGGTAAACTTGTGCCAAATAGACGTCTTTTCAAATCCAACCTACGAGTGTGAAAAATACAAGTTCACTCGACCATCTTTTCTATTTTTGATAGCGAGTCAGAAAAGATCTTAACTAAGAATCATGACCTTTCCAATCCAATTTAATGAGTGTGAAAGGGACAAATCACTCGACAATATTTTCTCTTTTTATACGAGTCAGAAAAGATCTTAACTAAGACTCATTACATTATTCTAATCAACATGTAAAGGGGTAGGCCAAGGCTCCCGTACCGACCTTCTGTGGAATGTTAGTATCTTACGAAGAACTGACACAAGCTCGAGAAGACCCAAATATCTCCAAGTTGAGGAGGACAAAGTGATAACGGAGGAGGTTATCATCTCTGTGTTATATCAGATAATGTCTCTTCCTGGAAAAGACATAGGTGGAGGCATTGAATACCCCACAAGACCATCCCAATCAAAGTGAACCTCATTAAGACTTAGAGGAAGAGAACTCTAGAAGAGTAAAACTCTCTCACTCAAAAGGTGAAGTGATAGAAATTCTAAGGACATGGCATAGAATCTATAGAACCAGAACCAAAAGAGTGGGATTGACCGAAAATTGCATTTGCGCAACCGCTTCCTTAGACTTCTCACTTTGTAAGAGAAGAGTGGGGTCGATTGAATATTGCATCGATACGACCACTTCCTCAACCATTGGTTGAATAGGATGCGAGACAAAAAGGTCAAGAGGTGAATCACCCTAAAAAACAAGAGTGTTGTCAGTCAAAGATTGCATCGAAATGACCGTTGGTTGAACAATATGCGAGACAACAAGTTCAAGAGACACATCACCCCCTAAAGGAAAAGGGGTGTCAACCGAAGATTGCATCGGAATGATGGTTGTATCAATAAAATAAGGAACAAAGTGTTGTGAAACCATAGATTCCTCAGAACCCGAAGGGCCCTTAGGTGAGCCCCACGCTTCTGGTATCCCAACAGTAACAGGACAAAAACAAGTAAGGTGACTTCCTTCAGAAGTCATGTAAAGGAATCTAGGATTATGTCTGAGACATCTAGTCTTCTCAATCATATGAATGCCACCAACATAACTTGCAGTGGCTGGTGACATGCTCCCAACATGACTTACAAAGACTAGTAGAAAATCTCCAACATGAATAGCATAGGTTGGTGATGAATCCCTAACACGACTAGCAAAGGTTGGTGATGTATGTGCAGTGTGACTAGTAGTGACTAGACATGTGCCCCTAGAATGACTTGCAACGATTGGTTGCAGGTCTTCAACATGACTCGTAGAGGTTGTTGACCAATCTCCAACATGACTAGCAGATGTTGGTGATATGATGCCAGTATGACATGCAATGAATGGACTTGTGCCCCCAACATGACTTACAGTGCATGGTTGCAGGTCTTCAACATGACTCACAGAGTTTGTCAACCAATCTCCAACATGGCTAGTAGAGTTTGGTGATATAACACCAGTATGACACATAACGACTAGACTTGTGGCGGTAGTGAATTACGGAATTTGAGACCAAGGTCCAAGGAAAAATTACTCCTGAGAAATTGTATTGAGGAAGGATCCTGGCCTACACCCTGTCCCTATCTAGTAGGATAGTATCCTCCTCCATTGTAATGATCCCAAGCCATTATGCAAGGATCATCACTTGTTTTGGTGCCTTTTAAACTTTTTTCTGGTTGTGGTATTTCATCAAACAGTTTGCTAATCTATTTGTTTAGATGTGTTTATATGTGTGTATGCAACAAATAACAGAAAGAGATAACCATGGAACATACCTCAACCATATGCAATAAGATAGATAAGCCAAAATATCTCAAATCTTCTTTATTCATAAAATAGAGAAACCTGCTACAATGAAGATGCCAATCTGGAATGATAACCATATGGCCAAGAAGATAGACAATAGATAAGAGCTGCTACAAAATGCTCCCGCTAATACAAAAGATGCCTCCAAATGTTGAATAAGAAATGAAGATCAATACAAGTAGATCTGAATGCCAAACTCTCCAGCTAAAGAATGCCATGCTCCAATAGAAGGTTGAAACCCTCAATAACTCGGCCCTGCTACCAAAAGTGTCCAATCACCCTAAGAAATATGCCAATTGATAGATCAGGTGATGGTAAGAACAACCCAGGTGACCGAATCTCCAAGATCCCTCTCAATCTCTGTAGATCTGAAATTCCCCACTGAATGGTGCACCCCACTCGATGACTGAAGCCCTAGATAATTCGGCCTTGCTGAAGGAGGACTCCAAATGCTCTGAAACTCTCCAGAAATATAGATCGGGACACTGCAAGTCACTAGGTGAAGTATTAGGGTTATATCTGAAGTGTAACCCCTCCAAACGGACTAGATCTGAATCTCAAAAACACCCTCCTTCTCTTCAATTCGCCCCTCTGCTCAAGAAATAATCTGAGCCATAAAACTATCTTAGAAAACACTATATTTGATGTCCAAGGATCTGTAATGAAAATCCAAGTGATAGAATCCTCAACGTCCCTGCCAATCTCTTACAGCGAATCTCTCTCCAAAGATGATGTGCCCCCCTTGGTGGAAACCCCCAATGGTGCGACCTCCTCCTCTTCCTGTGCCTGTGGCTATGTAGAACCTCCTGCACTGATGTAGATCTGACTAGAATGGTGTGGTAGAGTATTTCATCTCCAAGACCAAGCTTGGGACAAGCTAGGTGGAATCTTTCACCAATGAATCGTCCTCTAGGGTTTGTTAAGTCAAAACCCTCAAAACCCCCAAGAGATGGGCTCACTAGCTAAAGCAAGATATCAAACTGATAAACATACATGAATGAATGAGATGAGGCCATTGCCTTTCCTTTATAATTTTTGGCTCACCTTGTCCCTCAAAGTGACTTTCATTTTATTAATAATTAATTAATTAAATCACTTTAATTAATTAATTAACCTTTTTACCTTTGAAAAGCTCCTTATATCTCCTTGTGGCGTCCCTGGCTAGTGAAAGTCACTTCTAGCCATCCCATCCTGTAGTGTTTCTCCTCTCGATTCCAATGAGCTATTACACTGAGAGGTTCCTCCAAGTAATGTGCCCAAAATGACCTCTTCAGTGAATTCCATTGACTTATAGCTCAAAATAGTCAAAATCCTGGAAATCGTCGGAATGCAATGAAACCAAAGCCAACCTATGCGGAATGGATCATAATGATGGAATATGAACATCAATGCAATATGGACCCCACAATGCCTCTCAAATACCCCTGTACTCACTATAGCATCCTTCTGGCTACTCTGGTCATCATAAATCTCTGCCCTGTGATGATGTCCCAAAGTGGGGATATTACAGTCCTCCCTGCTAGAAAATTGCTTGTCCTCAAGAAATACCCAAATCCCTCCAAGTAAAATACTAGGATCCCATGTCCACTTGTGGGATACATAGTAGAACCCATCCAACGATAAACAATAACACACTCTACCCCCTGGATCCCATATCAGGAAGTGAACTGCAATACACTGTGAAGAACAGTCCTGGAAGTTATCAACCCTTTGAACCTCCTGCACCTCACCCATGGCCTCATCTCAGAATGAGTCCATCCTCCAAATCTCTACCAATATCCACATGGCCTCCATCAACTGCACGTGCTGATGTCCGACTGAGGTGATGCAAGACCTCTGTGAGGCACCCGCAACCGATGCGCTCCTCTCAACACTGAAGATCAATGGAAAGTTAGAGTAACTTTCCCCTACCATGGTCCACTCTCCCCTGTCAGTCAATGAACTGCTCAATCCTGCAATCCTTGGGTCCCATGCTAACCTATGTCGAATATCCTCATGCTAACACTGCACTACTTTGACCATAACTATCTGCCCCCTGAATACATCCTGAACCCTCCTCTCTGGGGTCCTCCAGCTGAAATACCTGTGACCATTGGACATGTTGTCCATAAACTGTATCAGTGAAGACACCTCTATAGAAGAAGTACCTGTCCAAACATATCCATGCCCTATCATGATGATCAAATGGAGGAAAAGGTCTCGCCCCATAGAACAAGTACCTGCAGACCCACTCCAAACTAACCCAAGGTGGAGTGTGTGGCTCTCTGGTGCAACCCAGGTTAACATGAAGTCAAATATCTTGCTAGCCAACTGAACACCCGGATCCCATGATAAAGTTGGAAGTTTATCACTTCCAACCTCCTCTAACTGCTCCTGTGTGAGACTAATCACTATAGGAAGCCCTCTGTGCTCATCTTTTATCCTCCTCATGCTACTGTCAATGATAAATGTGTCGAAGAAGGATAACAGACATATCTATTGCTGACTGTAGGACTGGAAGGCATCACATGCTTTAGTCAATCCCAAGGATTCGACCAGAAGCTCATCCATCGATATCCATGATCGATGCTCTCCTGTGGTCATCATCGAATCCCCACCATCTAGTACAACTGGAAGTAACTCCTCCAACTGCTGCTCAACCAACCTCGATCCCTCATCTCCCATGAAGCTGTTGAAATGGTGAAAGTGACCTCTCATAACTAGGTGTTGTTGCAAAGGAGTGACATCTATATGCTCCCCTAGGTGTGTCTCCTCCCTGCAAGACACTATAACCCTATGAATCCCACCATACATCTCGTCATGTTTCTGTGAGCTATCACTCATCATTGTATGCTCCGACATACCCATGTCGTCTCCCATAGACTCATGCCATCTCATAGATCTTGGGTGTACTATTGGATCAACCTCTACATGGAGGCCAATCGCTCTCGGAAGACAAATGGAAGTGTCATCCATCATCTGGTGCTCCTCTACTAAATCATCAACATCCTCTATCATCATGACTAACTGATACATCTGAGGGTCCATTAATATAGATGAAGTGGATCTCGGGCGAATCTCCTCAAGAGACTCATCTGAACTAGACTCTGATTCTTGAAGGGCTGTCTGTGTGCTTCTCAAGGATCCTCGAGTGCTCTCCAACTCCTAAGTGAGTTGGTCCATCTCCAACACCTGCTCCCTCAAGGCTCGGTAATACATCTCGTCAATCCCTAGTAGGTAGTCCCTATCTTTCAACAACTACTGGTAGTCAGTCCTCATCATAGGCACTCTCTCCCAGAGAGTGTGAAAATCATCCATGGAAAATCCTCCATCTGAGGTACCCTGTGCCACTGATGCTCTCCAACAGTAATCTGCCATCACTACATGCATGTCATCAATACGTCTAGTGTCTACCTTGATCATAGCCTCACTAACTCTCAACTGTGTTGCCAAGTGGTGTGACTCTTGATCCTGGTCATACTGAGGTGCCATCTTAGACCCCTCACTGCTAGTGTCAGTCCTGCTAGTGCCAACTCTAGAATCCCCAAAAACACCCTCTTCATAAGATAACATGCTCAACTACCCACTGTCTACGGTGTTGCTGGGTACTCCTATATGCCACTGCATCCCCTCACTAGATGCCATCTCCCCCTGACTCACACTGTATCCTATATGAGCAGCTGTATCCTCTTGTGCACTCAACCTGCTACTATCATCTGCGCCTGGATCCCATAGAGATGTATCCAGACACGTGTTATGGTCATCCTGACTACTGAAAAGTGAATCCTAATCAATGCAGGCCAATCCTAGAAGTAAGTGCTCCATCACCCTGTCGGCCTCTGCAATCTGCTCAACCAATGGAGTCTCCAATAGTTGTGACTCCATCTCCTTAGGCTGATCTGTATGTGTAAGGTCCCTTGTCTGTAATCCCTGTACCTCCTCCTGGATCTATGGGTCTACCTATCCATGGTGTGCATCCCTCACACTAGGCTCATCCATCATACCTAACGTGCCACCAATCTCCTCATGTGAAGTGGCTATCCTGGGTGTCTGAACAGGTGACAGATGTGTCACAACCCCCATAGAAAGCTCATCATCTCTAGGTGCTAACACATGTTTCTCCTCACTAGTGTCACCACTCTGCTGAGGCGTAAGGTCATCAATGGTATGTGACATGTCTTCTAAGACACTGGGGCTATCGTCCTGCCCATGCAGTTGCCTATCCACTACACAAGGGTCATCCTCCTCCTCAAGCGTGCAAGCATCACTAGCCTCTGTGCAAGAGTCATCATCACTATCCTTTGAGGTAGAGTCTCTATCACTAGCCTTTGTGCAAGAGTCACTATCATCATCCGACTGCTCTGAATCCACATCTATCGCTCCATCCTCACACACATCACCCTCACTGTCATGACATGCCTCAATAATGCACTCTTGATCTTTACCCCCGCACCTATGATCTAGTTCCCATGACCCCTTGAAATTGTGGCAAGGTTGCATACTCCTACTGGGCGTGGGGTTTCTCTGTTCTTCCCACCATATAGCTGCTTCTTTTTTCTTTTCACCTGCTATGATCATCCCCTATAAAATATCCCATTTGCTCCAATGGGGATTTCTATAGGTTGCATATTGTAGGAAGGTTATTGTAGCCTTAGTTTCCTTGCTAAGGCCGTCATACATGATCTCCAACCATGGTATCTAAAAGGCTATCTTATCCACTTCTTTCCAACTATCCATTTATCCCTATGGAAGACCCCCTCAGTTTCCAGGATTTAAGCTCTGATACCACTGTAATGATCCCAAGCCATTACACAAGGATCATCACTTGTTTTGGTGTCTTTTAAACTTTTTTCTGGTTGTGGTATTTCGTCAAACAATTTGCTGATCTATTTGTTTAGATGTGTTTATATGTGTGTATGCAACAAATAACAGAAAGAGATAACCATGGAACATACCTCAACCATATGTAATAAGATAGACAAACCAAAACATCTCAAATCTTCTTTATTCATAAAATAGAGAAACCTGCTACAATGAAGATGCTAATCTGGAATGCTAAACAGATGGCCAAGAAGATAGACAATAGATAAGAGTTGCTACAAAATGCTCCCACTAATACAAAAGATGCCTCCAAAGTCTAAATAAGAAATGAAGATCAATACAAGCAGATCTGAATGCCAAACTCTCTAGGTGAAGAATGCCACGCTCCAATAGAAGGTTGAAACCCTCAATAACTCGGCCCTGCTGCCAAAAGTGTCCAATCACCCTAAGAAATATGCCAACTGATAGATCGGGTGATGGTAAGAACAACCCAGGTAACCGAATCTCCAAGATCCCTCTCAATCTCTGTAGATCTGAAATTCCCCACTTAATGGTACGCCCCACTGGATGACTGAAGCCCTAGATAATTCGGCCTTGCTGAAGGAGGCCTCCAAATGCTCTGAAACTTTCCAGAAATATAGATCGGGACACTGCAAGTCACTAGGTGAAGTATCAGGGTCAGATCTGAAGTGTAACCCCTCCAAACGGACTAGATATGAATCTCAAAAACACCCTCCTTCTCTTCAATTCGCCCCTCTGCTCAAGAAATAATATGAGCCATAAAACTATCTCAGAAAGCACTAGATCTGATGTCCAATTCTCTGTAATGAAAACCCAAGTGATATAATCCTCAATGGCCCTGCCAATCTCTTACAACGAATCTCTCTCCAAAGATGATGTGCCCCCCTTGCTGGAAACCCCCAATGGTGCGCCCTCCTCCTCTTCCTATGCATGTGGCTGTGTAGAACCTCCTGCACTGATGTAGATTTGACTAGAATGGTGTCGGAGAGTATTTCATCTCCGAGACCAATCTTGGGACAAGCTAGGTGGAATCTTTCACCACCGAATCATCCTCTAGGGTTTGTTAAGTCAAAACCCTCAAAACCCCCAAGAGATGGGCTCACTAGCTAAAGCTAGATATCAAACTGATAAACATACATGAATGAATGAGAAGAGGCCCTTGCCTTTCCTTTATACTTTTTGGCTCACCTTGTCCCTCAAAGTGACTTTCATTTTATTAATAATAAATTAATTAATTAAATCACTTTAATTAATTAATTAACCTTTTTACCTTTGAAAAGATCCTTATCTCTCCTTGTGGATTCCCTGGCCACTGAAAGTCACTTCTAGCCATCCCATCCTGTAGTGTTTCTCCTCTTGATTCCAATGAGCTATTACACTGAGAGGTTCCTCCAAGTAATGTTCCCAAAATGACCTCTTCAGTGAATTCCATTG
This sequence comes from Picea engelmannii, assembly GCA_009831015.1. Lineage (NCBI taxonomy): Eukaryota > Viridiplantae > Streptophyta > Pinopsida > Pinales > Pinaceae > Picea > Picea engelmannii. Next base: position 450,196 of record ML790368.1, on the reverse strand, counting down.
ACTTATAGCTCAAAATAGTCAAAATCCTGGAAATCGTCGGAATGAAATGAAACCAAAGCCAACCTATGTGGAATGGCTCATAATGATGGAATATAATCATAAATGCAAGATGGACCCCACAATGCCTCTCAAATACCCCTATACTTGCTATAGCATCCATCTGGCTACTCTGGTCATCATAAATCTCTACCCTGTGATGATGTCCCAAAGTGGGGACATTACATCCATATTGATCCATAAAGGGTTGTAAGGGCATCAACACTGAGGAAGTCACTTGCGAAGAGAAAGTGACATGACAAGGGTTACTCATGTGAGGATATATGTTTCCCCCAGACGAAGGAACTTCGTCAGGGGGGTTGCCCATACTATAAAAATAATTCCCCCCAGATGAAACACCAAAGGGAAGACGAAGGTCCTCCATGTGAAAAATGTTCGTAGAAATCGACATAGCAGAAGAAGGATAGGTGGAAGGAGTGTAACAAGTATAATTATTTCTTAATTGGGAACTTACGTCTCACATAGTGGATTCGTAGGAAGGAATATTCCAACCTCCTACCGTAAGAGGTGCTTGAAGGATATGAATCCCACCAAACGAAGAGGGATAAGAAGGAGGCATCATGCCCCCAAAACTAAAACTCGTATTCTCATAAGGAGGTGAGATAGATGATGGCAAGTGCGGTGACATATCAAACATACCTTGAGAAAAATGATTAGAGGCCCGAGGCATTGACTAAGTACCATAATTCTGCATAGAATTAAAAAAAACAGATGGATTTCCCCCCATGAACATCATGGGGGGGGTAGAAGTAAATGAGGGGGCCAAAGGAAGCCCACTATCCATGATATAGAGAACTCATTATAAACTCTTAAGGCTAACTAGTAATCAAAGAGAATACCAAAAATTCAAATGGCCAATATGCATGCAAATGGGCTAAAGTGGCCGCGTGGCCTCCCTCGCTAAAGAAGGTATGTCTCATCCAAGAGGGACCTGAGACTCTTTGCTAAGGTTTGGAGGTAACAAAATCAGTTATAGGGGCCCTCGTGGGCTTAACAACCAGTCGTTCAGATCCCCTCGAAGAGGTAATCCTCCATAAAGGTTGTGTGTTGTTTGACTCTTATCTGACCCAAGGTACAAACAGAATAACCCCTGGAAGTAACCTATAAGATACCTAAGTCAAGAAACTAATAAACCATTGTATAAATGATGCACAGGTGAGCAGTCGTAAGTCCATATCAGCGTATGGGTAGGGTACCAAAGCTTGAAACCTTGAAAGAACCACCTCTCACAAAGGTATGGGTACTAGCAAGATCCCCAAATATGAATAAATCCATAGAAATATCTTTGATGCTAGGTGAGTATCCAGGGGTTATCCCTTCAACTAATTTCACGCGACCTCATGATTAACTCTAGTGTGAGTGGAGCCTCCTAATATTACCAATTTTACAATGGACTTCTCAACTCCTTGTCTCAGACACATATGGTGATTTAATTTCCTTGGAGAAGTTTACTCACAAAATCCTATTCCAAGGCACTAAATCCTAGACTAGTTTGTGCACCCTAAAAACAAAATCGTGACTAATCAATTTTAGTTTAAAGCGTAAGTTTTATTGGTCGTGATTACTCAAAAGGGTATGGAAGCGAAACTCATGATGTTATGACTCTTCAAGAAGATAAATATGAATATAATGCAAAGTCTAACTTTAACTTTTCAATGAATGATATGCTGATAAAAACAGTGCAATTTTCAATTTCAACTCTGCAATTCAGAAGTAAAATGCAATCTTTCGCTAAATGTACTAATCTAATGATAAAGGTTCAAAGAAAAAAATGCTAACCAATGAAAAATGCCTATTTTTTTTATGTTCAATATATAAAGAGAAAATGCATGGACTGTGAAGCAGCCTGATATAAAATTTCTACTATGTATAAATGAAATAATTCAAGAAGAATACCAAGCAACCAAGCAAACCACCCAGGGTTCAAGGACAAATCAGAAATAAAAAAAACAATGAGAAAGACTACGCCCATAAATTCAACTCCCAACAGGGTTCCTGTCAACCCAGATAAACTCAACAGGAACTACAGAGACCTAAGAAGGCTCGACAACCATCAAATCCCACCCAACAATCACTAAAACAAGCAAACGAGAAAGGAAAAGTGGTGTACACTACGTTTTAGGAGAATAATACGTATATATGCAACTTGCAGAGAGGAAGAAGACGTGTGTACGCAACTATCAAGGAAAAAGGAGTGTACAGGATTTAAAACAAGGCCAGGCAAGGGAAAAAAGGATGAAAAATCAGACTCAGAGTGAACAAAAACTGTCAAGTAGTGATACGACAAGAAACACAAAGGAAAAAGAGCAATTCAAGAAGAAAAAATACTTCAACCCTTAGAAGGAAGATCTCTCCCCAGTGGAGTCACCATTTCTGTTACAAGGGAAAAAATCTCTATGGCCAAGGGTAAACCACAACAGACAGGTATGATTGCATAAATCAACTCAATTCCATTGTATGCTATATAAACTAATGTGAAATATAAGAAATAGGTCTACCTCAATCCAATGTTCGATGATGTTCCATCATTGAGCACTTTGACCCAAAGATTTATACCTATGATAAGTTCTTAACAAACAAGAAAAGAAAGTATATAGTGACAATATAAAGGGGTTAGCACATCAGATAGAATAATCCATTAATAAACATTACAAACATGCCCATGGATAATAATCATATATTTGTGTGATACCAATAGGATGGGAAAGGAGTATTTCTATTAATAATTGATCAACAGAAGTGACAACATTACAGACTTCCATGTCGGCATGGTTCAAAACCAAGAAACCAAGTTCCTTCCAACTGGGCCTCCACCACTTCAATCCTCCACCGAAGGAAAGATCAAAGGAGAGGGAAAATGATATTCTCTCAACAATAGGGAAAGATCTTGGGGGTTGAACACTGTGTTCAGACTTGAGGGACAAAGGGATGCAGACTCAATATGAAGTAATTTCTCCAGAGTAACTTTGCTCTCAAAGTTGAATGCTTTATCCTTTTTTTCCATAGCTCAGAATTTCACTCTTATATCCTTCAAAATGCAACTGAAGGGTCAAGTTGAAACGTTTCCAGTATATGGAAGGCCAAATATTAGAGATCTCATGTTGTGACATGGAAACCCGACTCCATTTTTGTATTTTCTGGCACAAATCCCGATGTATGCAGGTCGTAGTGGAGAAGCCTGCATGTATGCTTGTTGTATAGCTGATAGGGCGCATATATGTGGAAAAAATTGTATTTTTAGCTCTAGATTCATCAAAAAGGGATGATAAGCCTACATAGGGAAATGGAAAAAGGACCTTTGTGCAAGATAACAATGGTGAGGCAAATCTTTCTATAACAGTTATAGAAGGGAATATTCTAGAAGATGAGGTGGCCTCCGATCGGTTTGGATATTACTCGCTTCTATGATTTAGTGGGATATTCCTAATCTCCTCATCTATCTCTCTTTCACCCTATATAAAGAGGGATCTCTTATGGAAAAGGATAAGGTTTTCTTATGCATGAAGAATTCTGCTATATATTATACTTGAGATAGCTTTTCTTTAGCTCTCTAAGTCAGGTTGTAGATATTCTTCATCAAAGGAATTGGAGAAAATGTGTATGTGTTGAAGAAAAGAGACATTGGAAGGGACTTTACAACATCAAGGCATGGGTTGTGTTTTCCACTTTCATTTAATATAATGCAACAATACATTTCTTCCCTATAAAGGTGTCTTTAATTTTATTGTATAACTCCTTGATCTTATACATAGAATTCATTGGAATATATATATTGGTGTTCTCTCTCTTTGTTGGTTTGTGCTTCTTAATAGGTTCACCATCCCACAAATCCAAAGATGGAGTGGCAAGGACGACACTAGCGAGGATCAAACACCATTTAAAAGGTATGTCATTTTTCCCTCTCTGAAATGGTTTATATGACAATGAAATCTAAGGAGAAACTTGTCTTTCGCCCTCTTTTGTTCTAGCTTCTTGTTGAAGTTAGGGAGATTAGTTTGTTTATGAACTTAACGATTTGTCCAATAACAATAGTTTCAGACAGAGATACCAAGTTTGTAAGACACTTTTAGAGAACCCTATGGAAGAGTGTTGCTAGGAAAAACACCCTACGGACTAGTAAATAGAGTTCAGACTTTGCATGCAAATTTGACCGAATAGAAATTACTTTCTACCTACATCCCTAGATTTAAATCCCATTTTCTCAGTAAATGCATGGAAAGATCCACCTACCTTGTTACCGACGTTTGATGTCAATCCTCCATTGTGCTTGATTATTTGTTCACAATTCTCCTTCCAAAGATGACCTACACTCAAGACAAACAAAAACTATGCATGCATGCTACTTCTATACTAACGTGTTAGAAATCCAACATAAACTAATCAAACCATAGAAAGTTCATGAATTGGGATGGGAAAAACATTCTCTTTATTACTTAAAATGAGTCAACTTACAAAATTTGAGACTGGCCACCGCTCCTTGAACCTGATCCTGGGCTCCTCTTCTTTTGTCCTTCAACTGCTTTGCTTTAAATCTCCTTTGGCATTAGGAAAGGCTAAAGGGTTGGGACAATGGAATACATAAATGGGCAGAGTTTCTTTTCTATATTTTTTCCTCCTCCAAATGGTACCCCTACCCCTTCTTTTATAGGCTAGAAGGAGCTAGGTTTTTGGATGAACCCTCGGCCATGCATGGCCAGGAGTTTCAGTTAACTCACCCATAGCTTTTTGTTCCATCGACAACTTTCCTTTTTTCATGCTTTTGTAGGTACATGTGGGTTGTTGTGAGTCATCCAGCATGTACACGCACGCAGTAATGGGTTAGGGCACGTGGGCCTTTACATAAGAGGATTTTCAAAGAGTTGTTCAACAGAGTTTTGGAAAAGAAGGGATATGAGTTGGCCTGATGCCAGGTAAGCATGTGTGGTGCAATTTAGGGTTATAACAAAGATGTTGGGGAAACATCTATCTTTCATTTCAACATATCACCCTCAGATAGATGGACATACTGAGTTTGTAAATATAATATTAGGGAATTTTATGAGGAGTTTTGTCATTGAACATCATGGGATCAGATTCTTCCCCAGACAGAGTTTTCTTATAATGATTCTCCAAATAGAATCATTGGAAAAAGTCCATTTCAAATAGTATATGGAATGCATCTGGGAGGAATTTTGGAGTTAAGATATTTGAAACATGATGAGTTAAAAAGTGCAGGAGAAGAATCCTTTGCTGCAAAGATGTAGATGCTTCATGATCAGATAAAGAGACAACTGGAGGAGAGCAACCAAAGGTATAAAATCCAAGTTGATAAAAAAACGAGAGAGGTTCATTTTGAAGTTGGAGATCAATTTTTATAACACCTAAGGAAGGAAAGGTTCCCAAGGGGAACATATAAAAAATTGAAGATGAAGAATATAGGACCATGTAAGATCCTCATAATTTTTTATGCAAATGCATATGATATTGAGCTGCAAGAGGATGTGGGAATATCACCCATTTTCAATATTGTAGACCTGCACTCTTATAGGATGGATGATGCAGGAGGATCAGATGATCATAAGGAGATTCAGTGGGATAAGAAGATGACAACCACATAGAAGCCACAAATGGATAAGATCATAGATCAAAGGATGTTAAGAACCAAATATCAATATAGCATAGAAAAACCTCAGAATAAGTACTCAACGCCTTGAAAAAGAGATAAATTCAGATAATAATCCTCTTTGAGGGGGAAACCTCCTTATGCCCACATAAATGTACAAATACAAGATGATTCAAAATTAAAATGTCTCCTTGGTATATATAGGAGACTAGGAGGTATAATTACAACTAATGGAATAAATATGACATAAATAAAATAACATTACTAATGTAATATTCTCCAATTAAGGGGTAATGAGCCACTATTTAGGGCTTAACATGCCCCTCCCCCTGAGACAAGTGTTGTATGCAACGCTTGAGTAAATATGGATTCTTTTGTATAAAAGACTCATGTTCCCAAGTGGAATCTTCAGCCGATAGTTTCCTCCATTTAATGAGATACTCTAAAATGGATCTATTCCTCAGCTGGCAAATTATTGTGTCAGTGATGGCTTCAAGCTCCAGTATGATTATTCCTTCCTCGTCAAGTTCTGGCAATATAGTTTGAACTGGGATATTGTCACCTATAACCTTCTTTAAGCATAAAACATGGAAAAATGGGTGTACTCGTGAAGATGCAGGTAACTCCAATTTGTATGCCATAGTACCAATCTTTTGCAACACCTTATAAAGGCCATAGTACTTTGGTGATAGTTTATTATCCTTCTTGGCTTTCTTGAGGGACATCTTTTTGTATGGTTGTAGTCTTAAAAGAACCCAATCTCCTACTTCAAACCTTCTTTCACTACGATGTTGATCTGCTTGTTGTTTCATGTGATTTTGTGCCATGGATAGGTTTTCCTTTAATATTTGGAGAACTTGTTGTTGATTCTCAATGTGATCTTCCAGTGCTTGAACCTTATATTTTTATTTTAAAGAAGAAGTGATGGAAGGAGGGTGGTATCCATAGAGTGCCATAAATGGTGGAATTTTTGTTGTAGTATGAAATGAAGTGTTATACCACCATTCTGCCAAGGATAACCATTTAAACCATTGTGTTTGTTTATCAGAGACAAAGCAACAAAGGTAGCCTTCCAGACATTTGTTCAGTATCTCGGTTTGTTTGTCAGATTGCAGATTATAGGATGAGTTATGAGCCAATTGAGTACCCAAAAAAGAAAATAATTATTTCCAAAAATATCCAGTGAAGATGGGATCTCTGTCACTTACAATAATCTTTGGGCTGCCATGTAGCTTTTGAACTATCTCCATGAATGCGGTGGAAACTGTACTGGATTTGAAGGGATGAGAGAGTGAAAAAAAGTGTGCGTACTTGGTCATTCTATCAACAATCACCATGATGACATTCTTTCCTTCAGACTTTGGTAACCCTTTGATGAAATCCATAGAAACCTCCTCCTAGCACTGACTTGGGATTGCTAATGGTTGTAAAAGACCTGGGGTCTTAATTGTTTCCACCTTATTTTGTTGGCAAACCAAACATTCTGCCACAAACCTTTGAACATCATTTTTAATGCCATCCTAAAAAAAATCCTTATTGACCCTATGGTAGGTTTCAAAAATCCCGAGTGCCCTCCTACTGGAGAGGTGTGAAATTCCAATAGTACCTTTTGTTTGAGTTGGGAGTTCTTACATAAATATAAGCGATATTTGTACCATAGTGAATCATTTTTCCATGTAACTGTATCTGATGCACCAGAATCCAGTTGCAACCTTTGAATGAGAGTCCACACTTTTTCATCATTTTTCCATTCATCCCTTACTTCTATTATCCAATCAAGCTGGATGATCGAGATAGCACAGAGAAAGACCTCAAAATCTTCATCCTTTCTTATGAATGCATCTGCCACAACATTTTTCTTCCCTTTTTTTATAGACGATTTAAAAATCATAACCCAATATCTTGGTTAACCATTTTTGTTGTTCTTATAAAGATAGTCTTTGTTCCAAGAAGTATTTAAGACTATCATGATCTATTTTGACCTTAAAGTGTCTACCTATTAGGCAAGGACACCATTTCTTCAATGCATGCAGTATTTCCATCATTTCCTTCTCATAAAAGGGTTTGTGTAAGTCCTTTCCCTTGAGTGGTCGACTTTCAAAATCCAGGGGCCTTCCTTCTTTCATTAGGACAACACCAATTCCATTTCTCGAGGCATCACATTCCACAATAAAGGTTTTTGTGAAGTCTAGAGTGGTCAAGACATGAGATTTGCACATCACCTCTTTAAGTTGTTCAAAAGTTTTAGTTGCCTCTTGAGTCCATGAAAATGCATCCTTCTTAGTTAGTGTTGTTAAAGGTGCTTCTATTCTTCCATAGTGCCGAACAAACTTACGGTAGTAACCTGTCAAACCCAAAAATCCTCTAAGATTCTTCAATGTTTTGGGAATCGACCAGTCTATCATGGCCTTAATCTTGTTAGGGTCTACCTTGACACCTTTATGAGATACAATATGACCCAAATACTCTACCTCCTTCACTCCAAAGAAACATTTGGATGGTTTGGCATATA